>JAOQMS010101942.1:0-18332 GCA_027563885.1 Erythroxylum longipes | reverse complement strand
CCTCAATTTCCTCTCATGCATTCTTTCCATAAGCTCTTATGCTTAATTTGATGGAAAAATGTTATGGGGCCGACATGATATCCTTATCACTCCATATTTTCGTTAATTTCTTATTAGGTAATTGCACCAACTTCTGATGTTTTAAGCTCGTGAGCTCCATCTCTTCACCTAGCCAACAAAATCTCATAATTCCTTTGTGATAATTAAACACAATATTATCCAACTCTAACAACCACTACACCCCTAATACCATATTAGTACCCCTATATCTATCACCATGGCATCAGTACAAAATTCTCGACCTTTCATCTGCCAACATAAATTTCTACATATGTGCTTACAGCTTAACTTCATTCCTCCCCCAACCATCACAAATAATTCCTTCATTTCTTTTAACTGTTTTCCCAATCTATCTATAAGTTTCCAATCTACAAGATTATGTGCACTCCCCCCATCCACCAATATATGTATCACAATATTGTTCAACATACCTTACACCTTAATTTGTTGATATATTTCTGTTGATACTCCTGACATTGCTTGCAGTGATATGTTGGGTAGATCTTCTTCTTCTGTCAAAACACTCTCTTCATTCTCCTGTTCATCTTCCACAATATACATGTGCAACATCTTCATTTTGCATTTATGGCCATGGACATACTTTTCCTCACACCAAAAACATAATCCCTTCGCTCGTCTCTCATCTAATTCCTTGCCAGAGGTTGTTTTACTCCATTTAACCTCCCTTTCCCCTTATTGGCTTACTTGTGGCGGATTAGGTAAAAGTCCAGGTAACCTTATGGCATTTAGAGGACTCGCAGCATAAGCCCCTCTCTGGTGCACTCTTCCTTTAAATCCACACTGTGTCACCACCATCTCATGCTTTCGAGCCAACTCATATGCTTGTTGAAGAGTTCTTGGACTCCACAACTTCACCGGATATTCGGTTTCTGATTCAACCCTTTCATATTCACTAAGTATGGTTCAGCCATCACCAATTTCTGCGACAACAAATCGAACTCTACATAGTATTCTTTAGCTGTACCTCTATGTTTCAAGTCTTTGAGTTCTCCAATTAGGTCTTCAAAAGTCATCTCTCTAAAATGTTGTTCGAGAGTCAGCAAATATTCCCCCTAGCTAGGAGGATCCCTCGTCATTCTGTTCCACACATTTGAACACCCATGTACGCAAGTTTTCCCCCTTTGAACACTGGTAACTCAATCTTGCTACATCTTGTAAGGATCATGTAATGACTTTCGTAACTTTCCTCACTATTGTCGTTTTCTGGAACTCTTTCATCAGCGGTCCCTCTTACTCCATTGTAACTGTGATCATGCTGAAATAATTGAGTAATCCAATCTTTAAACTCTTGCATACCACGTTCATGTCTCATTTCTAACTCTTGCATTTGACCCCCCAATGCTTCTTCCATCTGTCGCAACTCCTGTCCCCTCGTTCCTTCATCCATAACGCAACGTCAACTATAGACAGGAACAAATCTCTGATACCAATTTGATACAAGTTTTACTGCAATCCGAAAGATTATTCTAGGGTTGGCGATTTCTAGAAAACATAAGAAGTAGGAAGAAAGAAAACTAGAGCTGAGTGGAAGAGAGAAGTACTTAGAGAGAGAAAATTCAGTTATACAATCGTTACCCTCCTCTTCTCCTACAGTGGCTATATCAACTACTACTACAGCCGTTAGCAATCAACTAATCTCATTAAATCTTGACTCTACTTTACACGACTACGTATTATTACTAATCACTAAACTATGTCACATTTTTTCGCATTACTCAACTCCCTCATCATCTTGAAACATCTGGTCCAATACTACACTGTTTACATCGTCTTCCTTAAATGTCTGTATCAGTAGAGGCTTCCCTTGTGGCCTGAAACGAAGGCCTTCGGAGGTACATAGAGGTGGAAGTGTCCACCGTGGGTAAGGGCGATGAGGTAGTGGGAACGGGAGGGTATGGTTGATCTGGGGGGTTGGGGGCTGAAAGGATATAGGTAGATGCGACAGCAGAGGAGTTTGAAATTAGTGGCGGCTACAAATCCAAATCTATTTCAAGCTCAATTCAACTTTGTTTTAACTCTCATTAGTTATTTCCACTTTGTTTTAACTGGAATCAAATTTTGGATTCTTGCAATACTATTTTTTTAAAATTTTATCTCAAATTTAAAGAACTCATTTTCCTTATTCTTTCTTTCCAAACCCATCCTTATTTATTTTAGTTCAATTTTTATTTAATTTTAGAACATTAATCTAAACTATAAATCATATCAATTAAATACAAAAAGTTTCAACTTATTATAAAATTTAAATACTAATAACGTGAAATGCTATATAATAAAACTTCATTCCACATTAACATAAATCTAAAATTTAATTAATTAAAAATAATTTAATCTAATTATTTATTTATTTTACATTTCTTTTCCAGTATTTCTCTAAAACTTTCACAAACTTTAAATAAATCTCATTATTATTGTGGGATTATTTTCTTAATCTTATTTAATCCATCGTATACATAAACCATTAGGTCTAGTTTAGTAACTAGTAACGAAGGAATTGGAATAAAAAAATAAAAATAGAAATGGAAAGTGAGAATCGGAATAGAAATAAAATTAATGATTATGTGTATTTGCTATAGTACTAAACAAAGTTAATAATAATAATGAGAAATTTTGTACTTATATTTAGTTATTATATAATTTATTTTGTACACAATTAAATAAAATATTTATATTTTATAAATAATTAAACAAAAATTTCAATGATTTATAAAATTATTAATTTTTAAATAATTATGAATGATTTTTATGATAAGAATAAAAGTATCAATGAAAAAAATAATTATTAAAGAAATTATATAGAAGATAATATTATGTGATTTTGATGATAATATTTTGATAATAATCAATTTCTTGATAATATTTTAATAATAACTTGATAATATTCTTTAAAATGTTCTCCAACCTTTCAAAGCACACAGTTATAACTCTTAGATCTAAAGATTTGTATATGGATTGGATTTGACTCGGTTTAAATAAAGTCTAATCTAATTTTTAAAAATTCTTAAGTATATATCTAACTCGACATATAAAATAGGTATAATTTTAGAGTCCAAATTCAATTAATTATAAATTTTTTATATTTGAACCAATCTATAAATCCACACCTTATAAAAATTTTAATAATTATATAAAATATAATTGTGACATATTCCTTAGCGTATGCAATCACATTAAATTTGAACGAAAAAATACTTTACCATTTTTCAAGTAAAAATAATCATAAGCTTATTATAAAAAGAACATAATTTCTTAAAAAACCTTAATAAAAATTAAGTATAGTAAAAATAAAAATGTATAATTATGATAAAATTTAAATGATAAAATATTTATTTGAATATTAACTAAGCTAGTATTCTTTAATATCATCATCACTAAAAGGAAAATCATCAATTTTCATTGTAATAAATAATTAAAATAAAATAATGAATTAAAAAATATAAACATTTATCTACATAGCTTTGTATCTTCTATTTCCTAAACAGTAATTATATGAATAAGAAATTACTAGATGAAAATTATAAGTTGACTGAAATTTGGGATATTTATAAATACAAGTATTGACTGGATTTTTTATTTTTTTGAAAATTAAAGAAATGTATAAAATAACATAAAGAAGATTACAAATAGTCCATTGGGGAAATCCAAATTATTAATAAAGAGATTGAAGTGTTCTGCCTATTAAAACAATATATAAGCAATAAGAGCAACAAGATGTTTGCAACTATTTTACTATGAAATCAATTAACTTAGTTCTTAAGAAAAGGGTTTTATTGATGGTATGTAAAATGACAATTGTTGTCTCTTTCTCAGTAGCACATTTGTTTTTGAATCTTCCATTGTTCCTTTCATTCTGAATTTGATGGACCAAAGTAATGAAGTAAGTCTCTAAAGTGTCTATATGATTATAAAAATGATCCATCAGTCATTGAATGATTTTTAATAATTAATTCCATGTGAGATCCCATTGACAATATCTTTTGATCTTAACCCAAACACCAGAAGCAAAGTGGCACTAAAAAAATAAGTGGTCCTTAGATTCATCATTATCTCTGCATAGGTAAAGCTTTTATCCACTACCAGAAAATGCAACTTGTCCAATGTGTTTAGTCTAGTTTTCATTATCAGCTATAACAGAAATGAAGGTCTAGGAAACAAGAACTTATTCCAATCAATGTTGAACCAAAAAACCTAGGATCCTTATAGTTGCATCAATCCCTAGTTTGTTTGCTAGATATATTAGTAACTAGCTTTCCTTTCCATAATAAACTGTCATGTCTATCTGTATTAAGAGAATAGGCAGGTTTGTATCTCAACAAACCCTCAGGTAGTGCGCAATTGTTATTCTCCATCATCTTAGAGGCCTTATCATCCAAAGAACCAAGATATCTGGTTGTAGAGATTCTAAGCTGTTGGATCAATTGACCATATCCTGTCTAATTATCAAACCAAACAAAATATTTCTTACCGTTCCCCACTTTACAGAAAATATCAGCTTTAACTATGTCTGTAAGGCTCAAGAGTTATACAAGAAACCAAGAGTGTGAGGAACTCTCTTGCATAAAAATCCAGTTTATAATTTTTAAACTCAAACTTAATCTATGAGCTGATTTTTAAAGCTTGAATCATTGAATTTTAGGTTTATTTCATCATACCATATGAACTGAGATGCAACTTAAATGCAAAGAGGCATTAAAGTACTCTAATTACACTAGTAACTTTTAGAGGCCCAATTAAAAGAAGGATGATAGAAGCCTTTTTTAATACAAAAATGGAGACATTTGAGGCTAAAAAAAAGATGTCTATAATTAGGAAAAATGCAATATTATCTCTCAACCCTCTCTAAGTAGAGATATTAAGCATTTTTATTATTTAGGAACATAATAGATTGTCACACATTATCTAAATAAGAGGGTTATAACCATAAGGGATGATAAAGACGTGCTAAGTAAGAGTGATTTCAAGGAAAATGAGACTATACCACTGGTTCTAGTGATAAGAGTGTGGAGTATGTTGTTAAGGGTGAAGTGCTTTTTATTAAAAGCACTTTGGGTCTTCAAGTTAACAAGGATGAATTAAAGTAGCAGAGGGAGAACATCTTCCATAATAAATAGCAAGTCCATAACAAAGTATATAATATTAGTATTGATAGAGGAATTATACTAACATAATTAATAATACTCTTATGAAAAATTTAGAGTTAACTACCGTGAAGAATCTGAAACCATATAAACTTATGTATCTTAATGAATATGGAGAAATCAAGGTGAATAAACATTTTTAGGCTTCCTTCCCAATTGGAAGGTATTAAGTGCAATATGGTACATATATAATTAGGTCATATACTATTGGGAAGACCATAGCAATATGATCAAAGTGTAACATATAGCGACTTTAAAAATAGATATGCCTTTTTAAAAGATGATAAATCCATTATCTTATACCTTTAACTCCTAAGTAGGTCTATGAGAATTAGCCGAAATTGAAAAGAAAGTATAAGAAAAATAATTAAAGGAAAAAAAAGAGTAAGTGTAAGAATTTGAAAGAGACAGAGGTTAGTTATGAGGGAAAAAGAAAGGGATAGTGAAAATTAAAAAATGAAAGAATCAACAATGAAAAAAATAAAGGAAAAAATGAGTTGCCAAGAAAAATGAGTGATGTTAGTAACTCTTTCCATACTAACCAACCTATAATTTAACTTTTATACAAAGAGGTTTATTTTAATGTCGAAGATCTTAATATATCTCTTCTTAGTATTATTATTTCCTTATCATAAGAGTATGAGGATGCGCTGGTTAACAATGTCCCTAATAGATTACCATTTATTAGAGGGATCAAATATCAAATTGAATTTATACCAGGGGCTACTATTCCTAATAATAGGGGTAACCTAAATAAAATAAATGAGCTACAAATATAAGTATAAGAGTTAATGGTTAAAGAGTATGTAAGGGGGAGTGTCTTTTTGCAATATTAGTACTTCAAGTCCTTAGGAAGGATGAAACTTGACAGATGTGTGTTGATTATAAAGCTATTTATGAAATAACACTAAATTGCATAGTTCTTAACATATGTTTTAAAATTGTCTTTAAAAGTGGGTATCACCAAATTATAATGAGAGAATGTTATGAATAAAAACGTTTTTAAGGCTAAAAATGGGCCTTATGAGTGGTTATTTATGTTATTTGGTCTTACTAATATTTAGAACCTTCATGAGATTACTAGCTTTCTTCTTTATAGATTATGCCATAAAAGATCAGGCTATTGGCCTTTTGTCCATATCTTCTTAATCAAGACCAAGAAGGCTTCATTTTGTTTGTAATGAACTTAAAAGGACTTAATCCACTCTCATCGAGTGGCGCACGCACACACACACACACATATACATGATGAAGTCAATATTAATTAGTTTGGTAGGATTATTATTCATTCTATTGATAGACATAAGGTTCAAAATGAAAGAGGTGGCTAACTATAATTAGAAAAAAAGTAGGGCACTATTTGCCTTTTTGAATCACTGTTTAGAAATTTTTTTATTATTGAGGTAAGATCACATTGGTTCTTTATGTCAAGTTATGTAAATGAATCATGTACTGCATGTAGACATAAGGAGATTTATATTTATTTACTTCGATGATATTCTAATGTATAGTAAACATCTAGAGGAGCATATTTACCACTTAATATGTATGCTCATTATGCTAAGGGAAGAACAACTATATGTTAACTTCAAAATTATACTTTCTATATGGAAAAGATGAAAATGATAAAATAAGTTATATTGTTACTATGAAAGGTATCTTGGTAGATGAGGAAAAGGTGAAAGTAATAAAAAATGACAAGAGCTAAATTCATAATTTAGGTAAAAATGTTTTCATGGATAAACTAACTTTTATCATAATTTTTAAAAATATTTTAGTGCAATTGCTACATCACTTATTGAAATTGTTAAGAAATTTGTAGGGTTTCATTGGGATACTAAAGAGGAGCAAGAATTCAATGTCATTAAAGATAGGCTATGTATAACATCTTTGTTAGCATTGCCTAACTTTTCTAAGAATTTTGAGATTGAGTGTGATGTCTCAGGACTAGGTATTGAAGTTATTTTGATGCAAGATAATAGGCTAATAGCCTATTTCAGTGAGAAGCTCAATACGGTAGCTTTGAACTATCCACCTTATAATAAAGAGTTATATGTGTTAGGAAGGACATTAAAGATGCGACAACAAGTTAATTTAAACAAATGCTATGCTAAGTGGATAATCAATAAAACATCTTTATAGGTCATTAAGTATAAATAAGGTTAGGAGAATGTTGTTACTAATGTCTTATCTTAGAGATATGTTCTTCTTACTTCTTTGAATACTAAGTTATTAGGATTTGAATAAATTAATGATTTATGTGCTAATGATAGTGACTTTGGTAATATTTATTTAGTTTATAAAAAGCAGTTGTTTGAGAAATTTTATATGCATGATGGTTATTTATTTTGTGAAAATAAACTTTGTATATTTATGTGTTTTATGAGTGATTTGTTTATATTCAAGCTAAATGAAGGATGTTTAATGGGTCATTTTGCCATTAAAATGACCTTGGATATATTAAGCAAAAAATTTTATTGGCACAAAACAAGACATAATATAGAAAGGGTGTATAGTAGGTGTATCACTTATAGGAAGGCTAAATCTAAGGTTTTACTCTATACGTTGTATATGCCTTTACTTTTACCTAGTAAATCATGGATGGATATTTCTATAAATGTTGTGATAGGTTCATTAGTTTGAATAAGAGTAAGGATTTTATATTTGTGGTAGTTGATAGGTTCTTTAAGAGACACACTTTATTCCTTTTGATAAAATTGATGATGTGAAAAATGTCGCTAATTTTTTTTAGGAAAGTAGTGTGACTATAAGGAGTTTTTAAGAGTATATTGAGTGACTAAGATACTAAGCTCCTTATTTACTTTTGGAAAGTTTTATAGGTCCAATTAGGAATAAAGTTACTATTATCTACTATTAGACATCCTCAAATTGATGGTCAAATTGAAGTAGTAAATAGGATTTTAACTATTTCACTTCATGTTATTATTAAAAGGAACCTAAAGAGTTAAAAATATTTCTTGCCATTTGTTGAGTTTACATATAATAGGAGTGTTCATTCATATACTAATTAAGTACTATTAGAGCTTCCAAGTGATTAAAATGTTAGTAGTATTTTTAATTTTGCTAATCTTTCTCCTTTTAATCTAGGTGGAGATTTGAGGTCAGAACCTATTAAAGAGAGGTAAAATGATGTGAGAATAACTAGTCAAGCTTTAAAGGATCTATTGCTTATACCTAATGGACCAATTATAAGAGCTAGAAGTAATAAAGTTAGATAGGCTTTAAATAGGCTAATTTATGATCATGCTTCAAAGGGCATTTTAAAAGCTACTTTGGGAGGCTTATTAGACCGATAAGAAGACCAACTATTCATTAACTTGATTCCAGATAAGGATGGAGAAGACTTAAATGTAAACATGGTCTCAGATATGATCATGTTATAGCCTATATAACTCTTAAGAATCAAGTATTAAAGAACATGCCTTTACATAAAATCGTGTACCCAGTTCATATTCTTCCTTTAATATAAAAGTAAAGTTATAGTGAGTTATATAGTCATTTATTAATGTATATAAAATTTTTAGAAAAATGAGTTGTGCAAAACTTTTAGAAAAATAAGTTGTTAAGGCATAAGTTCCTCTATAGTTGTATCCCAAATTATGTCAAATTAATGCTAATATTTTAATAATGAAAACAATCATATCTTAATTTTGTTTGTCACTGAAATCTTAATTTTAATTTTATAAAAGGAGTGTCTATTCAGTTTTAGCTCTTTATTCATTGAGTGTTGTGAGCGCTTTTTCCTTATTCTTTATCAAACCTAGAACTTACCAAATATTTCTTCCTTTAAGATGTTCAATTATTTATTAAATTTAGTTCTTGGTTATTTATGATCAATGAGTTAATTCTTTTTATATTCTAATCTAATTCTTATGGTGTATTCAAGCTTGTTTAAGGGTTCTCTAAGTTTTTATTCCTAAGTAAGTTTGCATCATACTCATCCACCCATTAAGCCTCCATATTTTGATGAGCTCTAAAATCATTCATATTGAATATGCTAAAGGGGCATCAATCTTGAAAAAAAAAGCAGAAGTTATATTCATAATTTTTATTGCAAGATATATGGTCTCACTATATACTTCCTCTTATAGGTTAAAAACCTCCTTTTACATTTCTATATGCAATAACCCCCATTAATGTCTGACTCTTTTACTATAACTTCCAATATAAGTTGAATAAAAATCACCATCATATACTACTTAGGATAAGAGACTAAACAATTTGACTATTCCAAGTGTACATAATTGTATCATAGGAATCCATACCTTTGTAAGTGTTGTTACTTTTCATCTATATTAAAAATTCATGACTTAATCAAAAAGAAAGTTCAAATATCCTTCTATTAAATCACGTAAGTAACCAAAAGTGTAGCGAAACAAAAACTCTTTCTTACAATAGCCAAATTTTGTTATCATTTAATCACTTTCAACTTCTTTGTTAAAGTTGATACAAGAGTGATTTAAACTTTGTGCACCTTTAGTCTCTTTCACTATGTGGGAGGAAATAAAATCAAAATTTGACACTATATCTTCACCACCAAGTTATGTTTTTTTTCAAGACTGTCCATGATAAGCTCACACCTAAATCCTAATACAAAACGTTATCCTTAAGCATGAAATTGGATGGAGCCTTTGTGAAGACTCGTTAAAGAAAGACTATACAAAGTGGTGGAAAAGATAAGATTGCAGAAGAAGGTGATGAGTAAAGAGAAGGCCAAGGTCAAGAACCAATAATATTATATAATATGTATTATAGACACTTAACTTTGTCCCATGAATTTTATTTTTATTAATTTCTTTAAAAATTATGAAAAATAAAAAATAATGTTTTAAACTTTTTTTATGTTTATTTCAGTTCACTTTTATTCTATCACCTTTTTCATTAGGATTGATCTATATGTCAATATTTTTAAATTTGTTTTATTAATCTTGTTTTAATCTACTTTCATTTATTTTGATTTTAGGACATTATTTTTAAATTTATTTAACAATTGATTTTTATCAAATTTTGTTTTCTTTTAATTATGTTATGGGCTTGTTTAATCTTCCATAAAATTAATTTCTTGTTTTAAATGTGAGTTTGAAGAAGTTTTAGGACTAATTAGATAATAAAAATAAATTTTGGGGCCGACATAGACAAGCAAATTTCAAAAGAAAAGAAAATTTAGTGTTGAAATGAAAAATAAAAAAGAAAAGAATAAAAGAGTGGACAAAAAGATCCAGAAGAAACAAAGAGCGGATAACATTAACAACCATCTGAGCAATAGAGCAAGAGAGAGGGGCGAAAGGAAACAAAAAATAAGGAACCAGCAAAAGGTTTAAAACTGCCATGAAAAGAAAAAAAGAGAAGTTCATTTTCTAAAGGCAATGCAGTGAACCCACCACCATAGCATAAACCCCCAAACAAACCCTTGAAACTCTTCCTTTTCATTTTAATAGCATGATCAGTCATTTTGATATTCCAAAAAATTGAAAAAGAAAATTCAATGCCACTACTGCCAGTTGAAGACAAACTAAACCCCTGTCATTTAACCTTATAAGCCCATTTGGCTTCAAATCCAAAGTTCACTAAGTGGAGCAATCAATATGTTTACCACTTTCACATGGGAATTCAATATGCGTTTGGTTATTCGTTCATCTTGTCACCTTTTGTCGTCATGTGTTTGTGAGAATGAGTAGAAATTCTGAATGGAGCTTTTAGTGGTTACAAATTCCAAAGGAGTTGGGATTGAAATTTTACATGACCATCATAGGCCCTAGCCACATATTATTATATGTTTGATCACTAAATTAATTAATTTCCAAAAAATCATCCCATTGTCCTAGCACAATTTCCAAAAAAATTAAAAGTTGTAAACATGGGTAAAATACTGCCAATTCACCCCAGCCCCTATTCCTATTCCTTATGCATGTATTGTTTCTGCCTGGCTTACTTCCTCTCCGCTTATTAATTGATCCTTTGGGATTGTTTATCTTCTTCAATCGTTGGAGGTTCCTTGAAGTGAATGAGTTACCATCTCCTTTTTTGATTGCTACATATTTGGTTTTTTACTTGTAATTTCCTGCATGTTCCCTGTAAATTGTGCCCTAATTATAACTTATCATCTTGTTTTTGCCTGTATTTGCAAAAGGTATATAGGTTTTCAAGATTTATAGTCCTTGATTATGTGGATAGCCTTCGAACCAGCTTAAAGACTAGCTTGCATCCCCGATTGGTACTTCTTTATAGCATATTAGGGCTGTCGAATTTTGTGTCTTCCATTACTATTGGTTGATGGGGAAATGCTAACGGATGTAGGGAAAGTGACCTACCAATTTACCTCAACCCCTATTCCTTTCCAAAAAAATCATCCCATTGTTTTAGCATAATTTCCAAAAAAAATAAAAGTTGTAAACATAGGTAAATACTGCCAATTCACCCCATCCCCTATTCCTATTCTTTCTGCACGTATTGTTTCTACCTGGCTTGCTTCCTATCTGCTTCTAGATCGATCCATTGGGATTGTTTATCTTATTCAATCGTTGGAGGTTCCTTGAAGCATATGAGTTACCATCCCCTTTTTTGATTGCTACAGGTTTGGTTTTTATCTTGTAATTCCCTGCATGTTCCCTATAAATTGCACCCTAATTATAACTTCTCATCTTGTTTTTGCCTATCTTTGCCAAAGGTATATGGGCTTTTTAAGATTTCTAATCCTTGATTATGTGGATAGCCTTTGAACCAGCTTGAAGACCAACTTGCATCCCCAACTGGTAATTCTTTATAGCATATTGCGGTTGTCAAATTTTGTGTCTTCCATTACTGCTGGTTAATGGGGAAATGCTGACAGATGTAATGGAAGTGACCTACCAATTATTCGATACAATAACAATGTGTTAAGCATGACCCTAGATATAAATTGATTCTTCCTACTTGTGTAAATCTTTAGGAAATAATTAGGCAATAAAATAATATAATGCAGCACCTAATAAAATCAACACCGCGATTTATGTGGAAACCCTCCCTGATGTGAGGAGTAAATCCTATGGGACCAAAGTCCAGGCAATATCTCCACTATCAACAAATAATAGGTACAGTATTAGGTTCTCTCTAGTATCCTATTAGAGACAGCAACAATAACATCAAGAATATAACAATTCTCCGCAAAAACATCAATAACAACAACAAGAGAAATCAATAAGCTAGTTTGCGAAATCACTCGAAATCACACTCTCCAAAACAATACGAGTAGATTACCCAAAAGGTCTCCAAACAGTAAACCCGCCGTTGGATATCAAGATCAATGTGTCTTCTACTAGCTATTAAAGTTTTAGCCCAATTGAACCATATTTCACCATTCAATCTTGAGCTTGATCAAAATTGCTCAATGTTGGAATTTCATGATCTCAAATCGCTAAAAAAGTAGAACTCTGATCACACTTCTGGCTGTTGGATATAAGTAATTACCAGTGTAGAGTAAGCCTTCAAATTCTAAGCTTGATCGGACCACAAACTACCATTCTAGAGTAAGCCTTCAAAGTCTAAGCTCGATTAGACCACAAACCACCATTCAATCAAGGACTTAATTAAGACTATTTAAAACTCTCTCCCACTGACTAATATTTTCTCTCTTCACTCTCTTGTTTTGTTTATTTTCATTACACGATGTAATCCTCACCTATATCAACTCACTCCCCCTCTCTCTTCATACAACAAAGGAAAGAAGAAAACAAAATTAAACTCAAACATAGATTTATTTTTTCCAATTATAGAGGCTACAAATGTCAAATATGAAGGGTTGACTAACACTGGTGTCGATGATTATAACTGCTTCTTTCTGTTAACTAAGACAAAAGCTATTTTTTTAATCTCCAGTTACGACTGTAATTTAAATTCTTGATAATAAATTGTTCTTTAATATTTAGAGATACATCCCTAACAAAATTTTTAGGTTCTTATTTACTACTAAGGAGCACCCGTTGACTTCTTTCTTCTCACAACTCATATACTATGTTGCTTATTGACAACTTAAGTATTGTGAGGTCACTAGTGTTTCTAATTTTCTACTTTATTGTTTAAAACCAATCTATTGCTTCCTCCATAGATGATGAAACAGTTTGTAAGCCAAATCTTGCTAGCATAATCTTCTAAATTCTTGAAGCATAGTCACAAGTGAATAACTTATGATTCCTAGTTTCTGGATAGGATAAGCATCACATACACAATTAGAACCTTTCTAAGGCATCCTATCTAATATAAGGAGCGTATTTTTTGCGGTCTTCCATAATATGATTTGAGTGTTGAGGGACATTATTATTGAACCAAACCAACTTATCCCACTTGACTTCATTAGTGCTTAGAGAGAAAAGGGCTGAACAAGAGGCATTTATGAAACTTCCTGAAGGTCCCTTAAGCCAGACTACCTTGTTAGGTTTAGATTGATTCAGGGGATATGAAAATGAGGCATGAAACATACCAGTCCTCTTAAAGGACATAACCATTGATTATTTTTTATTACTACTTTGACCTTTGTATTCAAGGGAAAGGGGGTGATTTAGAGCATTGAATGAAGGTTAGAGACATAATGGTCCCAAATCTATCCAATTTCAAACCAAAAGTTGATTTGTTCATCATTCCCTATTAGGAACTTCATTTCTTTTCCCATTGTCTATCTTAGAGTTAGGATAAGTTTATTAGTAGTTGAGGAGTTTGAAATAGGTTTTATAGTCCAAAAATTAAAGCCTCTAATGTATTCCTCATTCATCCATTTTACTTACAAGGATTCTTTATCATTAAACAAGCTTCAAATCCTCTTTCCAACCTTATTTGTGTCTCTAATTGATTTTATTCCTAATTCTCATGCTTTGGGCAAGAAAACCACTTTCTATTTGACTTTAGACATCCCTCTATTGCTCTTTCTATTTGACTTTAGACATCCCTCTATTGCTCCCTGAGCCACTTTGTAAATAGTTCCTGAATATTTTTTCAATATCTTTGATGATCTTGATTGGTATAGCTATATGAGAACTCCAATATTCTTATTGTTGGTTGTTTTGAGTCTCATTGTCATACAATTTATAATTTTGTAATTTAAAATTGGTCTTTTGTCTTTTTGCTATCACATGTAGGTATGTCAAAAGTGTCCTAGCCCACTTTTGGCCCATATTGACAGGCCAAAGGCAGGCCACAGGCCGACCATGGTCAGCTCGGGCTTGCCCGTGGCCAATCAATTATTTTCAAAATAACATCGTTTTGAACATTTTTTATTTAAAAAATTCATAATGCTTGGCCCTCCCGGCTATAGCCCAAAGCCTACCCCTGGCCTGGCCCAGCCCATTGACATCCCTAATCACATGTGAATTGTTTATATTTTTCATTATGATCTTTAAAATTTTTCTGTTTATACTACTTGTGGAAAAGAATTCTTGTATATCCTATTTTTTGAGTAGATAGTGTACAGTATTATAGGTAATTACTAGAGATAAAATAGGAAACTAGATTAGATAGACTATCTAACTAAATCCCTTAAATCAAAGGATTTCAAATTGATTCTTCTAATCTATTTACAGCTAATCTATATCTCAACACTCCTCTTCAAGCTAAGGAATAGATGTCTTCCATCCCTAGCTTGAATATAAGATCATGGAAACTCGAACTATTCAGCCCTTTTGTTAGAATATTAACTACTTGATATTTTGAGTGAACATAAAACAAACATGCTAACCCGTTTTTCAATTTTCTTTAATGAAATGTCTATCAATTTCAATATGCTTTATCTTATCATGTTGAATAGGATTATAAGCAATATTGATGGCTGACTTACTATCACAATAAAGATTCATAGGGGCATCCCATTTGACTTTCAAATCATCTAGAATAATCTTTAGCCATAATAGTTCACACAATCTTTGAGCAATAACCCTAAATTCTAATTCTATAGATGAACTTGCCTCCACATTCTGTTTCTTACTCCTCTACGTTACCAAATTAACTCCAATAAAAGTGCAATATCCTGTAGTAGATCTTTTATCCACTAGGGAACCTACATAGTCAATGTCAATGTAAGCTTTTAAATCGAGAGTACTGTTTTCTTGAACAAAATTCCTTTCCCCTAAATTTCGTTTCAAGTAATGTAACACTTTGTAAATAGCATGAAGATGAGGTTCTTTTGGATTATGCATAAATTGATTGATTACGCTCACTAAGTATGCTATGCTTGGCCGAGTGTGAGCAAGATATATGAGTCTATGTTAAACCATTAGGGGAGATGAGTCATGAGAAAGAGGGACACGTGGAGGATGTAGTGATAGCTCCAATCATGCCAGGTGCAAGTCTACAGGAGAAGAAAGGGAGATTGAGACAAGCTGATATCATAGGATTGTCATCTTTTATGTATCCAATAATTAGATATTGCTGGGAATTCAAAAATAATTGTTAAGATTAGGGAGTGATTGTAGGGATAATTGCTAGGATTGGGGAATAATCATAGGGATTATTATTATGTTCCCATTAGGGGACTTTAGGTTTTTAACCATGTTGTAATGGGGAGGAGGGGGAGTCAGTTTTGGAAGGCCATTTTAATCAAAACTTAGGATACGGGTTAATCCTTCGTCACTGTCTTCTTTCTTTCTTGCTTGGAGTCATCTTCGTTCTAACAGTCTACCACCTAATCTTTGATACATCCCTTAATCAACATTTGGTTCTTCCTTAGCTTCTCCTAACTTATGGTTTCGATCTATAGGTGTAGAGACTGGTATACACCCAATCTTCCCTATTTTTGCCAATAAACCAGTCACGTACTTTTGTTGAGATATGAAAATACTTTGTATAGAATATGCCACCTCAATACTGAGGAAGTACTTTAGTTTCCCCAGTTCCTTTATCTCAAACTCTTTTCCTAGTCTTCGCTTTAATTCATGCTTCTCTTTCTCATTATTTCTAGTCACTATAATGTCATTTAAATTAACTAAAAGAGTAGTAACTCCCCCTGTTGCCAAATATTTAATGAAAAGAGTGTGGTCACCTTGGCTTTGTTTATACCCAGACTCTATTATGACTTTTGAAAATCTCATGAACCATGTTTTAGGAGATTGTTTTAACCCATAAAGGCCTTCCTTAGCCTACGTACTCTGTTGCCGATGTCTCCCTCAAATCCTGGTGGGATGTTTATATAGATTCTTCATCTAATTTTCCATGGAGAAATGCATTCTTAACATCATATTGTAAGAGCTACCGATTAAAGTGGGCAACTAATGATAACAGAATTTTCACGGTATTCATTTTTGCAACTAGAGCAAAAGTCTCTTGATAGTCAATCCTATAAGTCTGAGTGTACCTTTTGTCCATTAATCTAGCTTTATATCTCTGAAGAGATCCATCACCCTTATATTTTGGTGTGAAAATGCACTTATAGTCAATAATATTTTTCCCTTTAGATTTATCAACAATCTCCTATGTTATATTATTTCTAATGAACTCATCTCCTCGCTTATAGCATCCCTCCATTCCCTTTTTAAAAATGCCTCAGAAATTGTTTTAGGGATAGTAATGGTGTTTAAACTCACAATTTATTTTTGGTAGGCTGGTGACATACGTTTAAGAGAGACATAGTGACAGGATAGAGTGGTTGCTTTGTGCATTCTCTTACACCTTTACTAATAGCAATTGGTTCCAAATATTGAGTATGTAAAGGTGAGTCAGATCTTACCATGATTTCATTTCCAGAGTTTAAGTTGGATTCTTGGACCTGTGGCAATTCTAGAATGGCCTTTCTCCTTGAATGCACCTGAGTAACACTAGCTGGGACATATGATGATGCAGGTTTAGTTGTATTATTGGAAAACTCAGATGTGTTGGTTCAGAAGGCTCATTTGTTTCAATAATACTAGATGGAGGAGAAGGAAGGTCAAGTGCTTTAAATGGTTCGAAGGACTCACAAGTGCTATCTTTTATCAGTGAAATCTCCCCCTAAAGAGAGGACTTGGAGAAAAAAAGTGTATTTTCTGTGAAAGTAACATCTGTGGAGATATAAAAGTTTCTAGATGATATATTGTAGCATTTGTATCCCTTTTGAGTAGTTAAATAAATGAGAAAAACAAATTTGATAGCTTTGGGGTCTAGTTTGTCTTTATGTTAGCTATGAACATGAACAAAGGCAATGCATCCAAATTCTCTAGGTGTGAGGCCATGTGATGTTCTGAAGTGTGGATAAAAACTATTAATAATGTCTTTGGGACTTTTTTTATCTAATAAACATGATGGAAGTCTATTTATCACGTATGTGGCAGTAAGAATTGCCTCTCTCCAATAGGATTTAGGGACATTTCCTTGAAAGAGTAAGGGTTAGGTGGTATTGAATAAGTTCCCATTTTTCCTTTCAGCTACCATGTTTTATTGAGGTGTGTTAACACATGGTGAGTTATGTATAATAACTGTGATTGAAAGAAGGATGACAAAGTTTGGTCGAAGTAGTCTCTAACACTATCTGTCTAAAAACTTTTATTTTAACTGTTGAAGTAGTCTCTAGCATTTCTTTCTAAAAAACTTTTATTTAAAACCCAATTTGGTTTTGAATCATTGAGTGGAAATTATGTATAACAAGGCTAACATTAGATTTTTGTTTAAGAAGAAAGAGATATGTAACTCGATTGCAATCATTAATTAAGGATGCAAACTAAGGAGCCCCTGAGACATTAGATGTAGTAGAGGGACCCTATATGTCACTATGAATCAAAAGAAAAGGATGAGAACTTCCTTTATTGCAAATAGGAAGAGATACTTGAGTATATTTTTCCAATTCACAAACATCACAATGAAATTCAGAAATGTCTAATTCTTGGAGCGAATGAGGGAACATAACCTTTAAAAGCTTAAAAGATGGATGACTTAGGCATAGGTTGTTAGACCCCATTTTCGGATTCTAACTCCTACTTGCTCTGATACCACAATTGTTGGACCCCGTTTTCCGAGTCCAACTCAGAGGTCATGAAACGTGAGCTTATTACCATAACGTGGGCGTAATCTAATGAAAAACACGTTAACCATGATTAATTCATCTTCATGCTTTTATACCATAACATATCTTACTTATATGTCACCACAATTCCTATTCAA
>JAOQMS010101911.1:0-18334 GCA_027563885.1 Erythroxylum longipes | reverse complement strand
AATTCATAAATTCTAACTTATATACATGCTTGCTAATTTAATAAAATAAATTCTAAGAAAAATTCGGGGTCCAACATATGTTCTATACTTTTAGATGAAGTTTCCATAAAATGCACGAATTAGGAATGGCTAAGTAGTAAGTTATTCTATCCATTGTTGATAGCTCATTTTTGATTGCCATCCAGGAATTGATTGAGTTACAGGCTGAATTATTCTTAATTCACAATAGTTTGTCTAGGAAACGGTTTGGTTAGGACTTTTAATCAGTGTCCAACAAGATGAATTAGAAAATGTACCATTAGAATAAGTAACCATTTGATTTCATCTTGTTTGGGAGTATCTAGGATAAGAGAAAAGAGAAAAGTTTTAAAAGCAAAAGACTAAGAGATTTAAAACCATTTAACTTCAACAAAGCTTCATCCACTATAATGTTTGTATGAAGAGTAGTAAAGAGGGAATTAGGATTTAAGATAGACGCTAGAGCTCCAAAGGGAGTCCAGTTATCACGTCAAAAAAAGGTGGCTTTTCTATCATTGATTTTATGCTTACAATAGCTCCTAATGGTTTCTTTGAGTTTGAGTAGATGGTTGAATAGTGATGAAGAGGTGGAATGTATCTTAACATTCTATAAAATATGATCTTCGATGCAAAAAGTATGAATCCATTTGACTCATAGGGATTTTATATATGTAAATAGTCTTTAAAGCCTCCTGGTTAGTAGAATTAAACAATCGCTTTTCATTAAAAGAAAGTCTAGTCCACCACAAATCTTTAGTAAGAAAGTTCTGACCATTTGAATTTATTACTTCCAATGCCATTACCTTTCTATAGGAAATTCTTGAAAAGTTTCTCCAGCTTTTTGATAATTGAAATGGAAAAATAATATATGAGGCGCAATAACAAGATAGTGAGATCAGAATTGAATTGATTAATTGGCATCTTCTTGCAAATGATCAAGGTTTAGAGCTCCACTGTCTATTCTACTTTTAACTTTGCAAATAAAGGGATTGAAGTAGGTAAAAGTAGGCTTAATAAAGAAGATAGGGACTTTAAGATATTTAATAGGAAGTTAAGTAGCATTGAACAAGTGATAGCCGAGAACCTTAAAGCCAAGTAAAAAGCACTTGAAGAGATAAACAAGCTTGATTTGTTAGAGTTTATGGATATACAAAAGAGTGAGTTGAACATTTTACATACCTTGTAGATAATGGTAAGATATTTGATGTATGCTTTAGAAAAGATAAATACATCATTAACAAAACTAAGGCTCACTATATTAAGCATATTGAATTTCGTATGAAACTTATAGTAGGAGTTGCTATAGGAAGTTCTTTTAAGCAATATGGTTAGAACTTTAGAGACTAAAGCAAACAGGTAATGGGAAATGGGATCCCCTTTCCTTATGTCCTTAGTTGCTTGAATGGGAGAAGCAGCATGACCATTCAGTAAGACTTTGTAAGAGATTGAAGAGATACATTAGGATATCTAATCAATAAAGGTACTTGGGAATCCAAATGCCTTCAATATATTAAGGAAGAAATTCCAATCCACATAATCATAAAATTTTTTAAAATCAATTTTGAGAGTAGAATTCTTACTACTTGCATTATTTCTACTTACTATTTGAATAATTCTTATATAATTGCAATGTTATCACTTATGTGTCTCTTTGGAATGTAGCCATGTTGTGAAGAATTAACCAGGCTTGGAAGAATACTTTTGAGTCTTTCTGGAATTACCTTGGAGTTGATTTTATAAATAGAGGAACAACAGGAAATTGGTCTGAAGTCCATAAGGGATTTATGGTCTTTACATTTGGGGATCAAAGTGATGAAAGTTCTGTTAAGTTCTTTTAAAAGAATCCTCTTATTAAAAACTTCTTGGATTGCATCAATCACTATTTGCTTCAAAATGCTCTAGTGTTTAGAGAAACATAGGATATTGAAACCATCTGGACCAGGGCCATTGCATTGAGCTAGAGATTCGATAACAAGGTTTATTTCATTTGGAGCTACAAGGGTAAATAGAATATCTACTTCAGTTAGAGATAATTTCTAATAAATTAGTTGTTTAGGAAGTATTAATGAAGATGTTGTTGATGAGGTGGTTCTAAGCAATTGAGTAAAGTAATTCACTACTTCAGAATTGAATTCATCTTAAGTATAAAGTTGAGTGCCATTTAAGTCCAAAGTGACAATTCTATTAGAAGCTTTCCTACCTTGGACAACTGTATGAAAGAAAGAATTATTCATGTCTCCTTCTATTAACCACCTAATCCTGAACCTTCGTTTCAAAAGAGAACGATCAAATTTAGCTGCCTTAATGAAATTAGAAGATGCTTGCATTTTAACTTGTTGAAATGAGTAATTGGTGGGTCCAAATATAGATCAATTTTATCTTTTCCAAGAGTCTACTTGGCAGTGTTTTGTAAGTGATGAAGGTATCTAACATTTACTTTTTAAAAGACTTTGGTTTCTTCTCTGATGCAACTAAGCTTTCTAGAGCATTAGAACTATTTAGAACTGATCCCTTTTTTCACTACATCTTCAAAACTAGGGATGTTCATTAAGTAATTATTAAGCCTGAAAGGGTGCTTTACTAATGGATGTAAAGAATCTGAATAAATCAGAATAGGAGAATGGTCAAATATGCTAGGATTACGAAAAAAAAATACATAGGAGTTAAGAAATGTTTGAGACCATAGATGATTAGACAAACCTCTATCTAGTTTTTCCTCAAGAAGGTGGAGTCTTTATGTTTATTGAACCAAGTGTAGAAGTTGCGACCTTTGGGGAGATTGGTGACTTCAATAAAGTTAGAGCAGTTTTTTAAGTCCTCACAAAAAGGCTTACTAGATTGATTTCCTTCTGCTTCATCTTGGTAGAATGTTAAATTAAAGTCACCTATCAAAATCCATGGAGTGATGATGCCTTCATGAATGTTAGTGAGCTTATTCCATATGAATGTTAGTGAGCTTATTCTAAATGAATGTTCTCTGATAAGCATGATTGAAGGCATAAATGATAGAGATCAAGATGGAGATTCTTGTTGAAAATTTTCTTTCAAATGAATAATTTGATAATAGATTATGGAATTGATGAGTTGAAACTTATCAATATTGTAACGGACCAGGATTCTTCCATTAAGATGTGTAGTAGAATTAAAAAGAGTCTTTCAGATGTGTCCAGAATTAAAATGAACCTTCCAACTTTTAGGAAGTACAGAAAGGATATCACAACAATTTTATTTTTGTCTTGTTTCCAAAACTCCTAATAAAGAGATGTTACCCATAATAACAAAGTTTCTAATAGCTTATTGATTGGAGGGGAATTCAACTCCCTTATATTTTAGGAAGATAAAATCATTGTTTATGAGCAAAAGAAGTATGATTCTTCTTTCTACCAAATTTTATTCTAGTAGATGTTTTGAAGTCATCTTCAATATGAGAATTTGAGGTTATGGATTCATTATTTAGTACTTATGTTCCTGAAGAGAGCATGGTGGAAGATAGATTTTCATCATTCAGAGTACAGATTTTTTCTACATCTAAATTTGAGGTATAGTAGGTAATGGCTGCATCAATAGGAATTGTTCTATCTTCAACATATGGTTTAGGGTTTAGCAATGTGGGGAGTTATACAATTGTCTAAGATATGTTAATCTTTAAGTTAGGATTTACATGCTCCTAAAGGATCTCAACTACTTGTTCCTAATTATCTACCTCTTTCATCAATTCATTAAAACTGCATGAGGTGAAAAGTTTCCCTATTGGTTTCCACACTTCTTTGAA
Organism: Erythroxylum longipes; assembly: GCA_027563885.1. Classification (NCBI taxonomy): domain Eukaryota; kingdom Viridiplantae; phylum Streptophyta; class Magnoliopsida; order Malpighiales; family Erythroxylaceae; genus Erythroxylum; species Erythroxylum longipes. The sequence continues at coordinate 14,544 of JAOQMS010101911.1, read as the reverse complement.
CTTCAGACTGGGAGGCTTCCATGCATAAGTGATATTGAATTTGTCCTTAACAAGTTCGATATTTTCATTATACTTTATGATAGGGGTCTCCTCAGGTAGATTAATATGAGCATCAACTGTTACCTGGGTTTTGGCAAAATTGATTCTCTTAGTTTCTAAAGTAGCTTAATCAATGTATAAAGGTTTGCCTATAGAGCTAGCTAGGTAACTCAATCCATTAGTTGTCCAATATTCTAAGGGAATGTCTTAGATGCAAATCTAAAGTGGGATTTTGGTTGATCTGATTTCATCCAATTTCACTCCAAGTCTCTAAGTTTAAATGAGAAATGGCTAGTGAAGGACTAACTTTGATCACTTTAGAAACTGAGTTAGTGGAATTGAATTTGAAGAAGAATATATCTTCATTATTCACAATTATATTAATAATTCCATATTGCTTCCAATTTTTAGAGGCCTAGGATTTTATCATAAAAAGTGAAACTTTATTATTTAGAAAGAAACCAACTAATGTTGACTACCATTTTTGAATTCCTACTTGAAGGATAGAGGCCGAAGAGGATACTATTTAGTGATTTAAAGGAGGATTAGGAAGACAACATAATAGCTTGGCTTTTGGATTGTGATTACCTACTACTTGTACCCAAGTTCTTTGGTGGTTAGAATAAGTTGGAGGAGCTGTTAAGTGTTCATCGGTGCAGGGAAAGAAGGAGTTATGGGAGAGTGATGAGGTAAGGGAGATAAAGGTGGGGTAAGGTAGATAAAGGTAGAGTCAGCATAAGGCGGGAACATTTCAGATAGTATGATAGATATGTTAGGGACTGATGCATCATAGTAATAACTGATGGTTTATAGGTAGTCGAGAGGTGAAGGAAGTAGATGGAACAAAATGAAACGCAAGTAATAGGATAAAGAGAAGGGGAAATATGAAGGTGGAAAGAATGAAGGACATAGGTGTGGTGATAATGTAGTTGGAGAAGAGGAAAAAGAGAAGGTAAGAGGGAAGGGAGGAAGAGTGAAGCACACTTCCTAAGTTGACTATATGGAGACAGCAAGCACTAAGGAAATAGAAAGCTACCAAACTTACCAAAAATGATCAAGTAAGCAAAGAATAGTAGGCAACAAGCAAGATCAACAGCTCATGAAGAAATCATCATATTAAGGAAGAAAAAGTGGAAAAAATGCAAAAGAAAGTGAGATTTCCTTCCAAATAATTTGTAGGTAGGTTCCTAATGCTCTCTTAAGCATAATATTATCTATTCTTATAAAAATAATTAATTAAAAGATCAATTACACAATAATCCTATGTATCTTTTATATTTTAGTCCTTAATTTTAAAAACTATCATATACCTTATAAGATTTTTTTTGTTTTACCCATGACATTATTCTCTGTTAAGTTTTTAATAGAGAATAGGCAAATGATATCATATGGTTTGATTAGGTGTCACATGGCATAACATATATCTTGTTTTTGTTATCATATATGAAGTGGTGTAGTTTAGGGGACCTAATGCCTGTATAAGTTTATTTCATATATAGGCAACATTTTCACTTTAAGATATGACAACAACCAAGGTCGTACATTACATGAAATAACCATAATAAGTATTGTGCCATATAATACCCATTCAAGATACATGACATTGTTTATCCATTTTTTGTTAAGTTTTCTAATAGAGAATAACACCAGAGTACATGTGAAAAAAATCAAACCTTAGGGGAGTATGTCATAGTTAAACCTAATTAAAATATACTTGAACGAATATAATATACATGATATAACTACAAGAAAATGGACATTTAGTGGAAGCTAAAGTTGTCACTAAAAACATGAATTTTAGTCACTACTAATTTTTGTGATGTTTCAAGTCATCACTTACCGTCACAAATATCCCCGTCATTAATGAAATAGTGACTACATTTAAAAAGTCATCACAATTATTTAAGATTTTGTGACTCTATTTTTACCACTTAAATCGTTTGTATAAGTAATAAAACTATATGGTTACAATAACATTACTTATTCGTGAAGATAGTGTCGATAGAAAAGATACTAATAGTGATACATCAAAAATGTCACAAATATTAATAGTGATACATCGAAAACATCACAAAAACTATTCTATTGTGACAACATTTGTCACACTAAAATTATATAAAATTGTGATAAGAAATTTTGTCACTTAAGTAAGTCTTATATGTGAAAGATGAAAATATTTTCATTTAATAGTGACAAATTATGTTGTCACATGTATTATTATTATTATTAGTGAGAAAAATAGTCACTAATACTTTCATTAATGGTGTCAATAAATTTTCATCACAAATTTAAAATTTAGACCATACAATAATTTTGTTACTATTATGTTCACCATTGTAGGCAACATCCATATATACATTAAAAAAACATATAGATATTAATGCACGACTTAGTTACATACGTACTATCAAATGTAAACGACCAATCTACATTTATATATGATATATAGTCCATAAGAAAAATACAAAGGCAAAAAATCACTAGCTAAAATATTCACCTAAATTACCGGCATCCATTTCATATAGAATGCAAGTGAGTTATTCTAAATACTAAATAAAATCAATACAATTGTTTTAGATTTGTAAAACTACCATACTCACAAACAGATTGATATATCTAAAAATTGAATTCAAAAGTTATCAATATTTCTTTTCCTTCTGTTGCCAAGGGGAAAGAGCTGCAAACTCTTTACCAGTAAAGCTTCTCCTTTTGAGTTCTTCACTTTTATTGAATAAGCCGATTTCCTTAGTCCTTTGGAACTCATCTCCAATAGTCTCAACATCAATATATGCCCACAATGTTCGTTAATAGGAACAATGGATCCATCTACAAATGCGAAATTAAAATAATTCTAGATCGATATTTCAACAGACAAGTAGTTCATAAGAAATTAAAATAACAATTCCATATGGATATTTCAATCTGGAAAAGCAAGTAGGAGATCCATGATAATCAGGCCATTAAGCTCCCTGAAAAGAAAACTCATTGATTTCTGAATACGGTCGAACTCCAATGTGGCAACCCTTTTTGATCTTGCTATCCACCAATCACAAGATGCTAAATTAGGCAAAATTAAATAATCATACGTTGCTCAAAACTTCTGAAAACTCATGCAATATAATCATTTACCTAATTTTATTGTGTTGTGATCAACTAAATAGTTCGAAGCAAGGTCTGCATCATGAATTTTATTCCTTGCATTTGAGTTGGAAATTCCCATCTTCTTAATCAAAGCCTCTCATGATCACAAAGAGAACAGGTACCAATAAGACATAATATGGATTGATTTAATGCTCAAAGGCCCTTTTAGATTGGATTTTGAAGTATGATGATGGATAAAAAGATACTCCTCGCTCTCTTCTTGCAAAAAACTATTCACCACTATCCTGTATCTCGACTAAAAGGGATTTTGAGTTCACTGGCTCGACAATTACTTTATTTTTTCCTCATGCATCAAAAGGAAAAAAACTAAACTAAATTATTATTACTAAACTCAAAAACTGCTAATGATGGGATCATATTCAAAGTTTTACAAAGACATCATGTCTTGAGTTAATAAATTCCATGAAACCTGAAATTTCCTTCTCTGCTAACAGGGACAACATCCACGGCAAGTAAAGAGAGAGCAATTGTGTGATTTTGTAGAAAATGGGGAGCATAGCATATGTTATAAAGACTACAACATTACAGCAGAATGTCGAGAACAGATGGAGATTCAAAAAGATCTCATGGATGAAGATAAAAAATAACAGTAACAACAAAAAGAAAAAGAGAAATGGAGTCCCACTTACCATAGCCAAGAAGCACAGAGTTGAGAGACGCAAAAATGGCACAGGCAAGAACATATTTTCTGGTGCTTTTAATCCTATCTTGGTGATGATGATCTAAAGCCTCATAACACCATCTGAGAGCTTCGAATCCATTCTCCCGTACTTATTCAATATACAAAAGGTAAGAATCACAAGTTTTGAGTTCGTATTTACAAGACTTCTTGGCTTTTTCAAAAGCAAGCAATGACTTCCCCGTATGTGAAAAATGAGGAATATTCTGTCCCCTGCCTATGAGGGGCTCCTCTCTTACATCTTCTGCTTTTGTGCCCACGTTTTCAGATGCGAGCAGTGTCGAATGTCATTTAGGCTTAGTTTAGGAGAGCAGTAGCAGTTGACAACCTGCTGAAATCAACATGCTAAAATGATAAGTACTTATTCTCAATAAGTACTTATTCTTAATAAGTACTTATGTGTTTGAGATTGTTGTTTTGGTAACTGTTAAAACGTGAAAATTGGTGTTTGGCAAGTGCGGCTGCAGTTGCTGAAAAGAAATAAGATAACTAAAATATCCATTAATTTAATAAACTATTAATTATTGTATAAATAATTAAAAATATATATTAGTCATATAAATTTAAAATTATAAATAATGGAATATTAAATTAAAATAAGAAAATATAAATAAAATAAATTTAGTAAATAAAATATTTCATAAAAATATATTATTAGTCATATTAATTAAAACTATAATTGAAAATAATACTTGTATTGAAGGTTATTAATGAAAAGCAAAATTTTTACTGCAGAAGCAGTTTCCTACCGCAACTCTCGTTTTGTTTATTAATTTCTGAGATGACACCGCACTTTTTTTCAACTTTTGGTTGTCTACCGCAGATCGAAACATGTAACTGCGTTTAAAAACTGCGATAAATAAGTACTTATCCCCATCGTACCGCAAATCTAAATGCAGCTTTAGTTACTCAGTTTTGTGCATATGTGAAAGAGATGCAAATAGAAAGGTAAAGATATCAAGTATCAACTTTAAGACTCACCCGAATTGGGATCGTCGAGGAGAAGATGAAATAGCTATCGCTTCGTGTGCTTTTCTGGTAGTTAGAGTGTGGACTCGGAAAAAGAGACACGAGGTTGAGGAATCAGATGTTGCGATTTGGTGAGGACGGCAAAGCCCCAAAAACGTGTTCTAGTTTTTGTTTCTCTGGTTGAATGCTCCCAAATCTTATTAGCTTACTCGGACTTTTTTCCTTTCATTATCCTTTTATTTTTTATTACAATTTCGGTATAAATCATTATGCTATTGCAATAATTTTTTTAATTTATAATTAAAAGAACTGGATTTGAATTTCATTTGATTTAAGAAATATTGATTTATTCAATTACAAGTATCATTGTAATTGAGCTATATAAATAAATATGTAACATTGAAAAACTCCCTTTGGCCAAAAGAGCAATTTAGCCCCTAAAATTTACACTAAAATTAGAGTTGGACATTAACATTTCATAATGCTTAAAATAAACTCTAATGTTTGCAAAACATTTAAGATAAACCTAACATTTAGAAAACATTCAAGACAACTCTTGATTGAATGGAAGAAAAGGCCTAACTCCATCAGTTGTGCCATCTATTTAGGAGCTGTTTTGAATGTTTTGCAAACATTAGGGTTTATTTTGAAAGCTCTAATACGTTAGGGTCCAATTTAGATTTCTTTGTAAACGTTGAAGTCTAAATTTTTGAATTGGCCAATTCCTTTAGTAAATAGATGATTGGAACTATATCAACATTTTCAGATATTATATATATAAGACTTTATTGCAATCATTTTTTAATTTTGTTGCCTTCTCTTATATGTGGCAACACATAATTATTATCGTTGCGTTTTAATATTAGTAAAGGCGACACTTTAAAAAATATTGCATTATATTAATTTTTAGCAACACATTTTTAAACTGTTACAAACATATAGTTGCCTAAAGTTCTTTTTGTCGTAATAAATATTTTAATTTTTTAAATCTATTTTATTATGATATCTTTATAATGTAATATTATTAAATTTAATTATGTTTGTTAAAAATTTGTTGAAATGCTATTTTTTTTGTTACAATATTTACATAAGTTAATGTAAGAAAAATAAATAATTTATATTATAGTCATAACATTTTTATCAAAAAATTAAAATATTAAGTGTGAAAAATATTTTCCATAACCATAATTTTAAATAATATTGGCTATGAGGGTAAGTTTATTATTGTGACAATATTTAATCGATATTAATTAGTTGGGCTTATATTAGCGACAAGTTTTAGTCACAAAAAGTTTAAAATTTATGTGAAGAAAGTTTTCTAGTTACAATCACTTTAAAAATTATGTGATGAAAAGATTTTTTGTCACTAATCATTTTGAATAATAGTGACCATAGTGCTTCATATGCTATTGTGACGATATATTATTGCTACTAACTATTTTCACTTATATTCATGACAATTGTTATTGTGACAAGAAAATTGTTTGTCACTTAACTGATATATTTTTGTACAATTTTCTTATCACAATAACTAATAATAATTGTGACAATTATATATTGTATCACAATTATGTTTCATCCTTGCTAAAATGGTGTAGGTGCTAAATACTTAAGTTAGTGACAACTTAAGAGTGGCTCACTTTTGACCTGAGTTGACTGAGCCACGGGTGGTTTAGTATCACAATTACTATATTCTTAGTGACTAGGTAATAATTTATCACAAATAATAAAAGTGATAGTGACTTACAAATTTTTGGTCACCATAATTATCATATTTGTGATGAAATATTTAACTTTCTTGTAGTGATACTTTATATAGATGGAAGGATTATGGTGGTTTAGCCTCTATTCTAGGCCAAAAATGCCACTCTCGTTGTTCTCAATAGGTATTTATGAGTGGAAGAAGAAGTTCGTCTTTTTCAGTTTGGAGGACGAAAGTAGGTTTAAGTTCAGATATATATAGGATAAGGTGGGTTCTTACTTCAACAAGAGGTGTAAGGCACACTCAGTATTATAGGATCAATCAAAGACCGTTTTAGACAACTAAATTCCCTTATCTCCTAGGGATATGATGTTAAAGGGGAGCCCCCATTAGCCAATAGCGTTTCAAGTGAAGAAAGTTGTATGAAAATTTCCTTTTTTTTCTTAAAATTTCTTCAAGTCTTCTAACTACTTCAAGTTTTAGGCTCTCATTTTTTTTGTTAATTCATTCATCTTATTGGTAGGTTGCATTTTTTAACCGGTCTTGGTTCTTTTTTATTAATTAAGCCTAGTTTTGTAATGAGCTTATGACCATACTTCAAACACCAAGCTAAGGATGACTCCCCTATTGATGATCTAGTCATTTATTCGATAAGCCATAGAACTGAGTGCATCTCATATGCTCACATTCCTTCCGCTTACTTAACTTTTGTTTTTAAGCCCTCCAAGATAATTTTATTTGTTACCTTAAATGAGTTATTGGCATTGCTGGTAGGGAGGCACGACACTTATCCAGGGCCTACTCTTACTATAGGCCCACCATTAATACATTTCAGCAACATTTTTTCAGCATTTTTTTATTTAAAAGGGTAGTCAATCCCCTTACTTGGCAAAGAAGAAAAAGTTAACTTTAACTAATAAATATCTTCCTTTATTAGTTATATTACTGAGAAAGTTAGCATTAACTTTTAATCTTGGAAGTTAAATAGTTTTTTATTAGCTATACAACTTTAACTTAATATATTTATAAATAACTTTAAAGCCTTTGAGTGTATTTCTTACACTCTAATTTTCTCATTTCCGCTAGCATATGAATCTTAGATATTTTAACTCAAAAATTAGTTATAAAAAATTTTTACGGTTATGTTTTCTGAGTTTTGAGTGATAATTTAAAAGAAAAGTTTATGATTTTTTAACTTACTAAAATTTTGAACATATTATAATTAATTTGTAATTTGTCATTAACGTAGACATGATATTAGCATTTTAAATCTAAACATAATATTAAATAATATTATGTCTATTTGTGTTTCTCCTTTTTTATTTTTAAATTACTTATTATTTATAAAAATATAATTAAACATTAATAAATAATTAATTTTTGTAATTTTTATTACATTTTGTCACATGTAATAATTATTAGATTTGCCTTCTTCTATAGGTTTACATAAGTTTAGTTATAATATGACTAAAACAAATAATTTAAGTTATTAAATTCAAAGACTACATAAACGGTTTTATTTATTATAAAAATGTGTATGATTTTATTAAACATGTTGTGATAATTAAATAATAATAAAGGTTATTTGATAATTAAATAAGACCGTAATAATTGGATGTGTTTGATTGTTTTTTATAACTAGGTTGGTAGCATTAGATTACTACATTTACCATTATGCTAATTCATATAAAAGAAATTTTTTATTAAAAAAATCACTAATGTTAATCAAATTCAAAAGTTCCTAAAAATATTTGATTTAATAATTTAGACCTTTATCTAATTGCTTGACAAGATAATATTTGCAAGATATTATTAGTTAATGTTATGATCATCTAATATTTTGTTAAGTATGTAGGATTATAAATTTGGTCACTTATGTATAAATATTAAAATTTAATAATAAAAATATCTTTTTAAAATTTATATATTTGTATATTGTCAATTTATTGAGGCCTGTTTTTCTATTTCTCCCGAAGCTTATAAAATGTTAGACACGGCCATGGTTATGGACATAAGGGTTAACCACCAAATTGAAGCATTACATGACCTTCATTCCTTTGCCAAAAAAAAAGAAGTTATTACTATTGAATTGTATTTCGTTGTTTGTGATTAGGATCAATAGGATTCCACGCTCGCTTCACTTTCCTATACTTTAAAATTCCATTGAGTTTGATGTGCTCCGCCAGATACCTTATAGTGTCCTAGGGATTTTTCATCCTTCAACTTAAATCAAGTATGGGTGATTGTAAGACCTGTATTGTAATTGCCCATCCATAATAATACACTTTATTATCAGATGTTGAACTTCTCTCCGATTTTTAGATATAGTGATGTACTGTTGTAGTCCAATCTTTTTAAAGCCTTTCTATTGTAAAATGCGTCACATCTTCAGAGCCCCCACATACTTGCCTTCTCCCAGTGCACTTCAAGCGATGGCTTTTTTTGGAAGGGTTTCTGATTTCACCAATAAGTTTAGAGCTGTGTTTTGTCCTTCTGGTAATAGTTTAGTGTCTACCTTTATTGCCTATTTGATGCAAATAATTAGAACTATATCTTCGCAGTGCTTCATCGTTGACCCCATATTGTCAATTGACTTGATTTACCATCACTTTGGAATCATTTTAAGAGAGATGACCTTAGATATATATGGGCTACCAACCTTACTCCATATTATAAGGCCTCATACCCAGTCTCGTTTTTTTCACGCCTCAAACTCGTGCATTTAGGAGTATTTGATCTTTAAGCCACAGGGACCCTTGATATTAAATAGGCTTTCACCATTCCTTGCATCTGTAGATGATATGTCTATATAAGCTACCCAAATATGTGGTCTTGCTCCCTGTTCCTCCTTAATTATATTAGCAACACACTTGACAAGAAAATTAACAATCACTTGTAATTTGAGAGCAGCTTTGGGTAAATACCATATATATTTGAAAAGTTGGCTTATACAACATTTGTAGAAGAGGCAAGTCTATAATATGTTTATTAAAATGGGTCTGAAAGTAAGGCTTGAGCTTATACACTAAGATTAGTATCCCATAGTCTACCTTTTAAAAAATTTCGTATTACGTCTATGTAAAATTTTGCTAACAATTAGATAGGAAATTTATTATAATCGTGTTCCCTCATGAGTTTCACGCTGACTGCCTCTCATAATGCACAAGTACAGGCTCTCAGCCGTGAGAGGAGTATAAAGTAAATGGGGTGTCTTTAGATACGCCTTCATTAACTCAAAGGCCTACTCATAATCAGTTTCCCATTGAAATTTATTGGGCTTCCTTAAGATCTTGAAGAACGATAAATAATAATTTGTAGACCTAGAAAAGAAGTGCGACAAACAAGAAATTGTGCATATTGGCATTTATACATCCTTTATAGATCTTAAGGCAATCATGCTGACAGTTGCTTCTATCTTTTAAGGGTTGATCTTAATTCCTCACTAAGTCACCATGAACCCTAAAAACTTTATCGTTGGTACTTACAAATACACTTATCGAGATCTAATCTTATGTTGTATTTTCATAAAATGTCATAACATTGCTTTAGGTCTTTGATATGCTCTCCTCCTTTCTTGGTCTTAATTATCACACATCACACTCTTTTCTAATACTGCAGTTCAAATATCACGTTGACTAATCTATGATAAGTGGATCTTGCTTTCTTTTAGTTAAAGGACATACCTTGTAATAATATGATCTTATATGAGTGACGAATGAGGTTATCTTCTAGTTGCCCTGAGGTTATCTTCTAGTTGCCCTTGTATATCTAATTTAACCCTAGATACGCATACATGAAGCTAAGCCATCAATGACTAGAAGTGAAATTCACGAGCTGGTCAATTTTGGGGAGTGGGTATTGTTGAATGTAAAACAAACTATTTGTTTTAGGCTAAAAACTGCAAGTATACGAGTTGTTAGTTGTAGTAAAAAGCATATATTGTTCCACAGAAATTGTGCTTAGGTACTGCTTAATTCAGGTTTTGCTTTGTTTAAAACTCAAATTCAAATAACAAAAACTGAAGATTTGTAAAGTGAAAATTTCAACAAAACAAAGTTAAACTGAGCAGTCACACAGGTCACAATGAAAATACACCAAGAGAGTTAATCAAATTATCACTACAAGAATACAACGCAATATGTGACGTTTTTAAAACATCGCAGAATCTCCGAAAACGTCGCAGAATCCCATTTACGACGTTTTAAAAAACGTCAAAAAAACGTCGCGGATAGTAGTATAGGCAAAAGGTTTCTGCGACGTTTTACGAAAAACGTCGCGGAATATGTCAACATTCGGTGACGTTTATGAAAACGTCACTAAAACGTTGCCCTTTCGGTGACGTTAAAATAAAACATGACGTTTCACCAAAGGTCGTGGAATAAACGTCGCGGAATCATCAATATTCCGTGACGTTTCTAAAAACGTCGCGAAAAGGAAGTTTCCGCAACATTTCAGAAAACGTCATTGAATCTTTAATATTCTACGACGTTAAAGAAAACAACGTTTTTCAAACGTCTCAAAATGTTAGTTTCTGCGACGTTTTGCTAAAACGTTGCAGAATGTTGACAAATTAGCGACGTTTTAAAAAGTCGCGGAATTCATTAGGAAAACGTCGCAAAATGTCATTTACTTCTTTTCTATTTTTTATTCGAAAATAAAATTAATTTAATAATTTTCCAATTATAATAAATTTTTAAATCTTATTTATTTAATAACTATTTAATATTGAATTTTATTTATTTATATCATTAATTTTAATAATTATTTGTGTATCACAAAAATTTCATAAGTACAGGCAATTTATTATTTAATTGAAATTCCCAAACATGTCATAATACAATAATTAATATAAAAAGTATGTCATAATTTAATAACATATCAATATGAGTACATATATCTAATCTAAACGAATACTATTTGTAGAACATAAAAGTTCCAAGAGCTTTTTTTTGTTGTTCAAATTCAATTCTTTGTTGCTCGAGTTCGGTAGTGAATCGATCTTACATTTGTTCAACTTTTTTAGTCAATTCATCGACTTGAGACTATAACTCCTTATTAACCTTCTTCAACTCCTCTAGTTCGTCTCGAAGTCTCTTTCTAACCGAAGTCTTTCTTTGTGGTCAAGGCCCAACTCCCATGCGAACAACATAATCAGATGTAGTGCCCAAGACTTTGTCGCACACTTGATCCACTGTCATCGGATGACCTTGTTCTATTGAATATGCCAATTCCTTACACATTAATTCCTGAAAATAAAGAATTAATTAGATACTAAAATTCATAAATACTAAAAAAATTTTGTATTTGAACTATGTACTCACTTATTTTTCTTTGCATTCTGTAGTTGTCCATTGACCTTTACTTTCATTATAATGATTGTGATACCATAGCTTCATCTGATCACACTCTTCTCCATCTTTATCACTCTCTTGTATTGAAATATATTATTAGTAATATTTATTATAAAATTTGAAATATCAATCAAAGTAAAATATAATTAAAAAGATAATAACTTACAATCTCATGCCGTATCAATACAAAGGCCTTGGAGCCCAAGTTTGGTCGACATTTGACTTGACGTTTGGTCGACATTTGACCTGACGACTAGCCAATTTGGCTTTTTGAATTTTTTCCTAACCATAAACGTAACAAAATCGTTTAAAACATCTATAAATCACAATTCATAAATACAAAAATATAATTAGTTGTAAAAAAAATTGTGAAATTAAGTTTTGTGATCAAATTAACTAACCTTTGTAGCTGATTGCTCCCAATATTCGCATAAATCCATCCACTCTGCGACTTTGGCATTTTGCAGCTTAACATCCTTTCCGTGCTTAGTAAAATGTTTTTTTAAATAAAATCTTTGATCTTTAGATCTTAAAGAAAGAAACTTCTTCACAGCAGCATGTACTTCGTCGTCTGTCCTCATTCCCTTGACTTCCAACTTTTGCTGCAAAAAAATATAAATTATTTGTCAAAACTTTAGGCATATGGAAAACACATACATATTAGATAGTTTTATAATACTTACGTCTAACTTATCAAATGCAATGTCCAACTCCTCATTAGTTATTTTTTCTCCATTTTGTTCTTACAGGCAAGGAAGTTCGGGATACCACACCAATCTGACTCGATAATTTGGCAGACTGTATGGAGTTGGTTGGTTGTCCTTCAGTGGGGAGATCTCTATCTCCAATCTCTTACCTATTGCCTTATTAATCTTTGCCAATTTGTGTCCTTTTGTAACACCCCTTGTCTTTTTTGGATTAGTCGTGGATCCTAAACTATAACAAGGAATATTTTACGATAAACATATAACATACTCTTAATTGGTTAGAAAAAAAATTATTAAACTTGTATCTTTAACCAATGTGATGTGAAAGATCATACCTGTAGTGCTTGCAGAGGTAGCACTAATACTGTGAAAGGGGCTCTTGTCATTTACTGGTGGCTGATTAGAAGCTAGAGGCATCTGTTGAGAAGTTGATGGAGGCATCTCTTGAGAACTTGATGGAGAACTAATATTGCGTTGCATTCTCAAAATTTGTAGATACTTATCTCTAGGATAAGTAATAGGTACAGATGTGACATCTCTTAGTGTCAGAGTAGGCTCACAAGGTGCTGGTGTGTGATCTTTTGGTTGTGTATGAGCAGATGGCTCATCAGCTACACTTCTATGAAGCTGATGGTAATGCGATTATGGTATACACTATAGTTCATAACATAATATACTGTCCATAACAACAACATAATTCTTATTTTAGTCCATAAGATGCTTATTTCTAATTATATTATATACTGTTCATAACTACAACATAATTCTTATTTTATTGCATAAAATGCTTATTTGTAATTGTATAAACATGCATGTTTTACATTTTACTAATAAAACTAAGAAAATGATAAGAGTAAATTTGATTTCAACATTTTAGAACATAACTTTAATATTTTTTATGAAAAAAAATTGTTCACAAAAGTTGAGCTTGAACATCCTTATAAAGGCTCAGTTATTTTTGCTACAGTTGAAAATACAAGCAGAAAAGGTAATAAGAATTACAAAATACTTGAATTCATAAATTACTTAAAGACTTACTTTCATTTGTACACTATGTGCTATGATTATTTCTCTAATTCAAAAAACAATTTTCTTATTGGGTAAGAAGTGCTTTCTTAACTCTGCTTTGTAGTGAAGTCTAGAGTTCTGCTCTCTTTTTATGACATAAACGGAGCAATTGAAAGCAGTTTTGAAGACTATTATCCTGCTTTAAGGACTCTACAGTGTTGATAGCCCATTCAAGTATATTTGGCCAGTCCCTTGTTTGGAAATTTACAACTCAACATTCTAATAAAAGAATGTTTAAATACAATAGAGGACAAGAGGTTACTTCACCTCCATAACTTGGCCTACCCCTCCCAATCACTCCCACACCAGCATGTTAACTAAAGCTTGATAAAGAAGGTGGCAAAAGAAAGGCATATCGGTGTACACCACGTACATAACTTACTGTTATAGCAGTTGACATATTATGCAGTTTTTTTCCCAAATACAAGGGTTGTTCCTTATCCTTCTAAATCAGATCTCACATGCAAAGAAACTAACTACTTAATTTAGGTGATAAGAAATAGTAAAGGATGTCCTAAATCAGATTAACCAATATATTGATCATTTATGATATGAGGAAGAGCAAATGGAAATGCAAGTGGTTTCCTATTTGTAACTTCCACCATAATAATTTGCATGAACTAAAATTTAGAAGTAGAGTAAATTGTCCACCTAGCAGCAGCTAAATGTTTATGCATGAATATCAGAATTGACTAAGTTCCCTGATACACATCAATTAAGTAGGAGATATCCCAAAGTTATTTATGTTTATTTAAATTAGGTTTATGGGTTAAATGAAAATTTTGACCTGATACTTAGATTTAGAGTTTTAGATGAAGCTTTAAGCATCTCATGAAGGCTTATATCGAATTACTCGTTAGCCCTATC
>JAOQMS010101742.1:0-18350 GCA_027563885.1 Erythroxylum longipes | reverse complement strand
CATGAGTATGAAATGCATTTTTCTAATCTCTCATTGCTATTTCTCATTTACAGAAATTTAGGGTTCTAACCCTTAATATGGAAATAGGATGTTACAATTTATATATAGGAAAAAAGTTCGATAGCTATATATCCATATATGTATATATATATACATATTTGAAAAACATTTTGTGGTCATATGTTTCTATATATAGGAAAATGTTTGGTAGCCATTTGTGCATAAACATATAGGAAAAAAGTTTGGTAGTCATGTGTGTATATTTCTAAAGGAAAAGTTTTGTGGCCATTTGTGTATATATATATATGTGCAAAAAAATTTGGTGGCCAAGTGTGTGTATATATATATATACCAAACTTTTTTCTTATATATATATATATATGAAAAAAGTTTGGTTGCCATGTATGTATATATATGTCAAATTTGTTTTGGCCATGTGCATATATTTAAAGGAAAAAATTTGGTGGCTATTTGTGTAAATATATATTCATAGGAAAAAGTTTTGAGACCATGTGTGTATATTTAAAAAGGCAATTTTTTTAGCCATACGAGTATATATACTAAAAAGAAGTTTGGTGGTCTTGTGTGTATTTATAAATAGGAAAAATTTTAGTGACTTTATGTCTATATATATAGGAAAAGACGTTTGGAGGTCGTGTGTGTATATATAGGAAAAATTTGATGGCCATATGCGTATATATATTGAAAAAATTTAATGACCACATTTGTGTATTTATTAGAATTTTTTTTGTAGCTATGTGTGTATATATTATAAAATTTTTTTGTGGCTATATATGTTTATACATATTGGAAAAATTTTGTTTCCATATATGCATATACAGATAAAAATTTTGGTAGAAAAAAGTTTGCTGGTCATATATGTATATAAGTATGAAAAAATCTTAATGGCCATGTCTGTATATATATGTAAGAAAAAAGTTTGGTAGTCATGTTGGTAATCATGTATATATATATATAAGAAAAAATTGTTTTCATGAGTGTATATTTATAGGAAAAAATTTAGGGACCACATGTGTATATATAGAAATTTTTTTTAATGGTCATGTGTGTATATATATAGGAAAAAAAGTTTGTTGAGCTTGTGTATATATATATTAGAAAAAGAGTTTATTAGTCATGTGTGTACTTATATAAAAGAAAAAATTTAGTGGTCATGTGTTTATATAGATTTGAAAAAAAGTTTGGATGTCATTTGGTTATATGTATAGGAAAAATTTTTGGTAGACAGTGTATATATATATATTGGAAAAAGAGTTTGGTAAGCACATTTATGGGTGTGTATATATATATGTAAAAGTTTTAGTGGCAATTTGTATAATTATATATAGGAAAAAATTTAATGGCCATGTGTGAATATATAGGAAATACTTTTGGTGGCCATATGTGTGTGCGTGCGTGTGTGTATATATATATTTGGTTGCTATATGTGTGTATATATATATTGGAAAAATTTTTGGTGGTTATGTGTGTATATATAAGAAATTTTTTTGATAAACATGTTTCTGTATATATGTATATATAGGAAAAAAATTTAGTGCTTATGTGTATATATATAAAATAAAATAGTTTTTTGAGAAATTTAAAAAATTTCATTGAATAAGATGAAGTACATCA
Source organism: Erythroxylum longipes (assembly GCA_027563885.1). NCBI lineage: Eukaryota > Viridiplantae > Streptophyta > Magnoliopsida > Malpighiales > Erythroxylaceae > Erythroxylum > Erythroxylum longipes. Next base: position 16,715 of record JAOQMS010101742.1, on the reverse strand, counting down.
GCGAAGCACATGGGCAAAACGACGTCGACAAGATTACACTTCTGAACAAATCCAGGCAATTGAATAAACGACTCTGTATTAAGGTAACTAACATAAACCTATTATAGCAAAACTAACGTGCCTTTTTGCGAGTCCGCAAGCCTATACCTGATTAGGACTGGTGATGGCAAAGTGGAAGACGAAAAGCCGTCCGGAGGCTATCCAATCGATTCGCGACTACTGGTCTTCATAGGTATCTTCTAATCCTTTGTGTCTTCCTCAGTGATGAGAAGGCTCAAACTCAGCTTGATCTAAAGTTTCCATGCCAGATCGGAGTGCACCAATGAGGTAAGTTATTCCAGTTTCATTCCCTTCACTAATCCTTCTGCTATCTGTCGCCTCAGTCAAATCTGAGCATTAATTGTTGAGTTATTCTTTGTTAGATCTGTCAGTGTTCGTCGGGGAGGAGGCTGGCCCTTGAGGTGTTAGTTGTAGGTAAGCTCTACTTTCTGGTGATTCAGGTTTTATGTTCTGTCCTTTGCAATCCGCATATAATTTGCTAGCTTGCTTTGATCTCCGCAGGGGTCTTCCTTAGAGTGGTGAGGAGCAAAATGTTCTGAAGTCCTGATGTCCCCTAAAGTTTACCCAAACAGGTATGTGTTCTCTACATTTCTTTATACTGTGATGGGATAACTGCATTTATAGGCTGTAGAGATATGTTAAATCTGCATATGCTGATCTTGTTGAACTATGTTAAGATCCTTTGCTTATATGATTAGGGGAGTTAAGAGAAGCATAGGATTTAATTTATAATCTCCATACATGTATCAACCTTCTGCTACAGCATCGGTTAAACTGATTGATGATTAGTTGTTCCCGTATGCATGTAGTGGTGTGGTCAATAATAGAGCTTAGAGAGTTTGCCTTATCTCTAAATAGTCTGCTATTCCTTTCCTTCCAAATGTTCTGAGCACATATAGCAGTCGATAGTAACAGGATATCTTTCTCATGTTGTGCCTCTGCAAATGTGGGATATCCAGTAGAACAGTTGTAAGTCTGTCATAGGTGTAGTCAGCTGAACAGAGAACTAAGATCTTTTTCCAAACTTCTTTGGAAAAAGAACATTCAAAAAATAAATGATCTCTAGATTCGTCCTCTTGTTTACATAGTAAACAGAGCCTGGAGATGAATAGGAAGTTTAACCTATCCAAGGTACTTAGTCTGTTCAACATGATGAGCCATAACAAAAAACTCACATGAGGTCTGAGTACCTTATGCCAAATCAGTTTATCCCATCCAACAAGAGTAATTAACCTTTATTTCAGCCTCCTAACATCCTTAGTAGTTATCTCTGAAACGGGGATACCCTTCCACAAGTAGATATCAGTTTCCCCTTGACTATTGAATGGAGGTAAGGATAGCATTCTAACCTCAACTGGGGAAAGGGTCTAATTACCATTTCTGATTATTTCTTGGAGCTTAGTATCCTTAGGGAATCGGATTAGTAGAGATCTTGCCAGTTGATTTTGTACAAGTGGACCATTACCTATCCAATTATCAAACCATAGTGAAATTCTTACTCCTGTCCCAATCTGACATTGAATATGCTGAAACATGTCCTCCCTCAATCTGAGTAGCTGGTTAAAAAACCAGGTGTAGTTGGTTTTGGGTTGCAGAGCCCACAAACTCCCTCCTTTTAGTATATAGGAGTGGATCCAAATGGACCATATGGTCTGCTTCTCACTTAGTAGTCTCCAAATCCTTTTAAAAGTGAGGAGTCTGTTTTTGCTGAGAAACGAATCCAGGCCTAATCCCCCGTCCTCTCTTGGTTGGCAAACTATCTTCCAACTAACTTTTGCTATTCCTCTATCTCCATTCTGTTTACCCCATAGAAACTATTTCATCATTTTTTCAATTGTTTTGATTAACCCTTTTGAGATAAAGAGGTAGGAGCACTAGTAGGTATTCATAGACAAGATCACCGATTTCAGTATTTGAATTTTGCCTCTATAAGAGAGTGCTCTATTTGTCTAAGCCCCCAATCTTTTCTATATCTTTTCAATCAAGGGAAAACATTCACAGAACCTTAGTCTTCTTGATGAGATAGGAATCCCTAAATATTGTAGGGAAGGATCTGTTCTTCCCATTCCTATAATTTAGGACAAAGAATTGGAGAGATGAGTAGCACTTTTAGAGAGGATAAGAAAGCTTTTGCTTGGATTCACACATAGGCTCGACATCTCATAAAATAGGCTGATGGATTTCATCAATTTTAATAGTGCAATTGTGGGGGCTTCTCTTTTGATTGTATCCTTTAAGGAGCTCCTGCACTAAAAGGATGTTGTCCCCTATGTCTCTGTTGGCCAAAAAAGCTCCTTGGTTCTCACTGATAAGGTATTTTAGGACCTCCTTCATTCTATTGGCTAGAATTTTGGCAATGATCTTATATCAGAAGTTGGTGCAGGAAATAGGTCTGTAATCATTCCAAGATTGTGGGCTGGCATTCTTAGGAATCAAACATAGATAGGTCTTGTTTATTTCCTTCAGTAGGGCCCCTTTTAGGAAAAATTCATAGATTGCATCCTTAACTGTCCCCCCCAAACTATTCCAAGTTTCCTGATAAAAAACCATTCAGACCATCTGGTCCCGGGGCTTCATATCCGTTCATGCTAAACACAACCTCCTCGATTTCCTAATCTGATATAGGTCTTGATAACCAGGCACTTTCATTATTTGGAATCTTAGTAGTGACGAATTGTGCAAGATCATGATTATGTACTGGTAAAGAATCTTCTGACCCCAGAAGCTTTCGATAGAAAGCCATGGCCTCTTTAGCAAGCTCATCTTGTCCATAAACTTCCCCACCTAGCTCAGTTTTGATAGAGGAGATTCTGTTGATGTTCTTTCGAGCAATCAAAGAATTGAAGAAGAACTTAGTGCATCTATCTCCATCCTTTATCCAATTGACTCTAGCTTTCTACTTATATAAGGAGCATTGATGATCCACCACTTCTAAGTAGTGTTTAAGTGCCTCCTTTTCTGCTATGGCTAGGTTTTCATCTAAGGGATTTTCAGCCAGGGATTTCTGAATAGAATGGAGATGCTCTTTGGTTTTGTCAACCTCCTTTGAGAGATTCTTTCCTCTCTTCCTGTTAAGGATCTTCAACTCCTACTTGATAGCCTTAAGTTTCTGTATACATATGTACTGCTTAGTCCCATAACAGTCATACTCTAGCCCCTTCAAAATTGCTTCTTGAAATCCTGCCACCTTAGCTAGGAAGTTGTTAAATCTGAATGGGTGGTGCGGTCTGAAGGATGTGAATATGAAGTCAATCCTGATGGGAGTGTGATCAAATATTCCAGGATCTAGGAAATGTGCAGAACTTCTTGGGAATGTAGTGAGCCATTCCACATTTACTAAGGCCCTATCTAGTTTTTTTCCTGATTTTCTATGTAGAACTTTGCTTACTGGACCAAGTAAACATATGTCCTATCATTTGTAAATTTAAGAGCTCCACCTCCTGGATACATTCATACAAATTAGGGGAATAGTTGAGTAAGTTGCAGTTACCTTCAGCCTCTGACCTGAAAGCAGTTGCATTAAAGTCCCCACACACCACCCAAGGTAGGTTCACCGAAGCCTTAAACCTCCTTAAAACAGTCCATAATTCTACTCTTTGAAATCCTGTGTTGAAACCACAGACAAAAGTAACCAAAATTTGAGAGTTTTCCATTTTAAAGTAGATCAGGGTATGTATATGCTGCTGTCCAGAGTCCAGAACTTCCACTTTCACAAATTCTGCATCAAAAGCTATGATAATTCTACCATAGATGTGGCAGTGATGATTAGTAATAAACTGCCAATTGTGTCCTAAACAATCCAATTTATTCAAATTTGCTTCCCTAATTTTTGTGTCCAACATACAAAACACCTTAGGCTTTCCTAAAAAACAAAATCCCTTAAAGCATTAAGTTTGGAGGGATTATTTATTCCTCTAACATTCCATACTATCAAGGTCATAATCAAGTTGTTTTGCCTTTGGAGCTTTTCCTATTACTCCGTACACTTTTCCTAAACATGGTCTGGTCAGATTTTTCCTCTAGATTATTTCCATTCTGCAGATCTGCCTTTGGAATGCTTAGTTCTTCTTATTGACTAGTGGCAGCACCCTCATTTGGGTTAGGATCATTTACTTCCATCTCAGTACCCCTGTTACTTGTTGAGCTACTGGAGTCTTCAGCTGTTGGATGAGTTGGTTCCTCCCTCGGCTGAATAGAAACAATGTTAGTCTCCACCAGATTTTGATCTGGAGTTGGTGAAATGGCATATGGGGGTTGGAGCATCCCATGTCTTTCCTCTATATGTTCAATCTCTTCGAGCTGCTTGTGATCCTCATGCTCTTGCTTATTCTTTTCTAATCCCATAACTTCCCAATAATCGCATGTTAAGAAAGTTCTACCCGTAGGTTTCCATTCCTTTCCCTGAGCTTGTAGAGATGGTTTCCATTGATAGGTTACATAAACTTTATCCTGTCTAAGGGAATTTTGATCAGCTAGCCGAAGGATAGGGATACAATCTTTCATTTCCTTGGTAATGTCCATGCTAATACATAATCGAGCAAAGCCTACTCTTTTCCTTAAAGCTGTATTCTCATCCATGCAAATAGGCTTCCCTAGGTAGCTTGCCAACATACTTAACCATTTAGTGGTCCAATACTCCAAAGGAATATTATGGATGTTCACCCATAGCGGAATACTCTTCTTCCTGATTTTCTCGAGCTCCATCCCCGGCTGCCAATTTTGTAGGAATAGAAGGAGCTGGGATATATGCCAAGGCCCTTCTTCTATTACCTTTAGGGCTTCTGATTTGGAAGAAAAGGTAAAGATGATATGATCCTTCTCAGTTAACATTACCTCCATGAGTCCTCTACCTTTCCAATTCCTTGTGGCCCATGCTTGAATGATAGGAAATGCAGGCCTTTTGTCCATGAAGAATCCAACTAGCATAGCTTCCCAAGTCTTTGCTCCTTCCTGTAAAATATCTAGGCTAGGAGCAACCATCATCTGCCCTTCAAATTCCACCGGAGGGCTAAATACTAGTGAGGAAACCGAGTCATCTCCCACGACCTGTTTCCAGGTTCTTCTAATGCCTCCTGCCTATTTCCAGCAGCAGTAGCTGCATGCCTCTTAGGATCCGCTTCTGTGGAAGTTTGAGGAATGATTTTTGCATTGGGAAGAGAGGGGGAGAGGGGGGATGAAGTATTGGAATGGGAGGGGATCATATATTTGGGGTTAGGGTTAGGGTTGGGGTGAGAGTTAGGAAATGTGGATAACAAAGGTGGAAAGTCTGAGTTCATGTTTGTGTTTGCAGGTCAGATCTGGGACTGGGAAGAAGCAAGGAAGGAATGCCACGAAGAAGAGAGTACAGGGAGGGGTGTTAAAAGAAAATGGGTAGGGAAGGGAGATTGCAGAGGGAAATGGTATGGGAAGGAAGTTGGGACGAAGAATGTGACTCTGCTTGCAGGTTTAAGAAGGGTGGTGGAGATAGCTGATAGGAAAGGGAAGGAAGGGGGGTGGTAATGGAGATTCAACACAGAAGCTTCAATCTCCCATCTTCCTGCTACACACTCACTTTCAATGGTAGTTCAACATGTAACTTTTTTTACTTTTAATGTTTCGGAGCTATTTTGTAATTAAATTAAATGGGAAAACACTACAAACAACCTTAAAAGCATTAAGAAGTATTTAAGGAAAAGAAAAACACCAAAAAGAAGGATGCACATCAGATTCAAAGAGATCAAAAAGGAGACATATGAGAAAAACTTGGAAAGCTCTAAATGATGGCAAATGTTAACAGTGAAAGGTAGGCATCATGTGTATATATATATATGTATGTATATACGAAAAGAGTTCGATGGCCATATGTGTATAAGTATAAGAAAAAAGTTTTGTACCATTTATGTATATTTGTATATTTGAAAAAGTTTTATTGGTCATTTGTGTATATTTATGAAAAAATTTTAGTGGCCATGTGTGTGTATATATATATAAGGGAAAATTTTTTATGGCTATTTGTGTATATTTGAAAAGATTTTGAAGGCCATGTGTGTATATATAGGAAAAAAATTTTGTGGCCATTTGTATATATACATATGTATAGGAAAAAAATTTGGTTGCCATATATGTACATATAGAGGACAAAGGTTTAGATGCTATGTGTGTATATATATGTTGGAAAATTTTTGTGACCATGTGCGTATGTTTAAAGGAAAAAATTTTGGTGGCCATTTGTGTAAATATATATGTTTATTGGAAAATGTTTTGTGGGGATGTGTTTATATATTTAGAAAAAAAGTTTAGTTGCCATGTATGTATATAGTTTTTGGAAGAAAAAAAAGTCTAGTGCCCTTGTGTATCTAGGAAAAAGTTTTATGGTCATATGTGTATGTATATATAAATAGGAAAAAATGTAGTAGCCATGTGTGTATATATATATAGGAAAAAAGTTTGTTAACAATTTATGTATATACATAGGGAAAAAAATTTGTGGTAATGGTTATATATATGGGGAAAACTCTTGGTGCACATGTTCATATATGTATATTAGAAAAAAATTTGGTGGCCATGTGTGAACATATATTGGATTAACTTTTAGTAGACATATCGCATCCTAGTAGGATTTATATTGGGTGTTGTTGTTGTGTGTATTTATATATAGGAAAAAAGTTTAGTTGTGATTTTTGTGTGTGTGTGTGTGTGCATGAAAAAAGTTTGGTAGCCACGAGTATATATATATAGAGGAAAAATTTTTGTTGCCATGTATGTATATGTAGGAGAAGATTTTAATAACCATGTGTGTATATATGTAAGAAAAATTTTGTTTTCCATATATACAGGAAAAAGGTTTGGACGCCACGTGCCTTTATATATATATAAGAAAAATTTTTATGGACATGTATGTATTTATATAGGAATTTTTTTCTATGTGTATATATATAGGAAAAGAGTTTGTAACAACTTGTATGTAAATATACACGAAAAAAGTTTGGTGACGTGCATATATTTATAAAGGAAAATAATTTTGTGATCATATGTGTATATACACAGAAAAAGTTAGGTAGTCTCATGTGTTTATATGTGAAATATTTTTGTGGTCATGTCTATATACATGTAGAAAAATTTTGGCAGTCATGTGTACACATATATGGAAAAAAATTTGATAGCCATATGTTTGTATATATGTATAAAGTTTTGTGGTCATTTTTGTATATATAGAGGAAAAACATTTGGTGGCCACATATGTATATATATAGAATTTTTTTCAGCAATGTAAGTGTATAATATTGGATAAATTTCAGCAGCTATTTGTGTATATGTAGGTTTAAAAAAATCACGTTCAACATGTGTATATATATAAATATATGAAAAATTTTGGTAGCTATGATTATATATATAGGAAAATTTTTAAAGGAAATGTGTGCATATATAGGGAAAAATTTTTTGTGGCCATGTGTTTATATATATAGAAAAAAAGCTTAGTGACCATATTTGTGTATATATATATATATACACAAATATGGTCACTAAGCTTTTTTTCTATATATATAAACACATGGCCACAAAAAATTTTTCCCTATATATGCACACATTTCCTTTAAAAATTTTCCTATATATATAATCATAGCTACCAAAATTTTTCATATATTTATATATATACACATGTTGAACGTGATTTTTTTAAACCTACATATACACAAATAGCTGCTGAAATTTATCCAATATTATACACTTACATTGCTGAAAAAAATTCTATATATATACATATGTGGCCACCAAATGTTTTTCCTCTATATATACAAAAATGACCACAAAACTTTATACATATATACAAACATATGGCTATCAAATTTTTTTCCATATATGTGTACACATGACTGCCAAAATTTTTCTACATGTATATAGACATGACCACAAAAATATTTCACATATAAACACATGAGACTACCTAACTTTTTCTGTGTATATACACATATGATCACAAAATTATTTTCCTTTATAAATATATGCACGTCACCAAACTTTTTTCGTGTATATTTACATACAAGTTGTTACAAACTCTTTTCCTATATATATACACATAGAAAAAAATTCCTATATAAATACATACATGTCCATAAAAATTTTTCTTATATATATATAAAGGCACGTGGCGTCCAAACCTTTTTCCTGTATATATGGAAAACAAAATTTTTCTTACATATATACACACATGGTTATTAAAATCTTCTCCTACATATACATACATGGCAACAAAAATTTTTCCTCTATATATATATACTCGTGGCTACCAAACTTTTTTCATGCACACACACACACACACAAAAATCACAACTAAACTTTTTTCCTATATATAAATACACACAACAACAACACCCAATATAAATCCTACTAGGATGCGATATGTCTACTAAAAGTTAATCCAATATATGTTCACACATGGCCACCAAATTTTTTTCTAATATACATATATGAACATGTGCACCAAGAGTTTTCCCCATATATATAACCATTACCACAAATTTTTTTCCCTATGTATATACATAAATTGTTAACAAACTTTTTTCCTATATATATATACACACATGGCTACTACATTTTTTCCTATTTATATATACATACACATATGACCATAAAACTTTTTCCTAGATACACAAGGGCACTAGACTTTTTTTTCTTCCAAAAACTATATACATACATGGCAACTAAACTTTTTTTCTAAATATATAAACACATCCCCACAAAACATTTTCCAATAAACATATATATTTACACAAATGGCCACCAAAATTTTTTCCTTTAAACATACGCACATGGTCACAAAAATTTTCCAACATATATATACACACATAGCATCTAAACCTTTGTCCTCTATATGTACATATATGGCAACCAAATTTTTTTCCTATACATATGTATATATACAAATGGCCACAAAATTTTTTTCCTATATATACACACATGGCCTTCAAAATCTTTTCAAATATACACAAATAGCCATAAAAAATTTTCCCTTATATATATATACACACACATGGCCACTAAAATTTTTTCATAAATATACACAAATGACCAATAAAACTTTTTCAAATATACAAATATACATAAATGGTACAAAACTTTTTTCTTATACTTATACACATATGGCCATCGAACTCTTTTCGTATATACATACATATATATATATACACATGATGCCTACCTTTCACTGTTAACATTTGCCATCATTTAGAGCTTTCCAAGTTTTTCTCATATGTCTCCTTTTTGATCTCTTTGAATCTGATGTGCATCCTTCTTTTTGGTGTTTTTCTTTTCCTTAAATACTTCTTAATGCTTTTAAGGTTGTTTGTAGTGTTTTCCCATTTAATTTAATTACAAAATAGCTCCGAAACATTAAAAGTAAAAAAAGTTACATGTTGAACTACCATTGAAAGTGAGTGTGTAGCAGGAAGATGGGAGATTGAAGCTTCTGTGTTGAATCTCCATTACCACCCCCCTTCCTTCCCTTTCCTATCAGCTATCTCCACCACCCTTCTTAAACCTGCAAGCAGAGTCACATTCTTCGTCCCAACTTCCTTCCCATACCATTTCCCTCTGCAATCTCCCTTCCCTACCCATTTTCTTTTAACACCCCTCCCTGTACTCTCTTCTTCGTGGCATTCCTTCCTTGCTTCTTCCCAGTCCCAGATCTGACCTGCAAACACAAACATGAACTCAGACTTTCCACCTTTGTTATCCACATTTCCTAACTCTCACCCCAACCCTAACCCTAACCCCAAATATATGATCCCCTCCCATTCCAATACTTCATCCCCCCTCTCCCCCTCTCTTCCCAATGCAAAAATCATTCCTCAAACTTCCACAGAAGCGGATCCTAAGAGGCATGCAGCTACTGCTGCTGGAAATAGGCAGGAGGCATTAGAAGAACCTGGAAACAGGTCGTGGGAGATGACTCGGTTTCCTCACTAGTATTTAGCCCTCCGGTGGAATTTGAAGGGCAGATGATGGTTGCTCCTAGCCTAGATATTTTACAGGAAGGAGCAAAGACTTGGGAAGCTATGCTAGTTGGATTCTTCATGGACAAAAGGCCTGCATTTCCTATCATTCAAGCATGGGCCACAAGGAATTGGAAAGGTAGAGGACTCATGGAGGTAATGTTAACTGAGAAGGATCATATCATCTTTACCTTTTCTTCCAAATCAGAAGCCCTAAAGGTAATAGAAGAAGGGCCTTGGCATATATCCCAGCTCCTTCTATTCCTACAAAATTGGCAGCCGGGGATGGAGCTCGAGAAAATCAGGAAGAAGAGTATTCCGCTATGGGTGAACATCCATAATATTCCTTTGGAGTATTGGACCACTAAATGGTTAAGTATGTTGGCAAGCTACCTAGGGAAGCCTATTTGCATGGATGAGAATACAGCTTTAAGGAAAAGAGTAGGCTTTGCTCGATTATGTATTAGCATGGACATTACCAAGGAAATGAAAGATTGTATCCCTATCCTTCGGCTAGCTGATCAAAATTCCCTTAGACAGGATAAAGTTTATGTAACCTATCAATGGAAACCATCTCTACAAGCTCAGGGAAAGGAATGGAAACCTACGGGTAGAACTTTCTTAACATGCGATTATTGGGAAGTTATGGGATTAGAAAAGAATAAGCAAGAGCATGAGGATCACAAGCAGCTCGAAGAGATTGAACATATAGAGGAAAGACATGGGATGCTCCAACCCCCATATGCCATTTCACCAACTCCAGATCAAAATCTGGTGGAGACTAACATTGTTTCTATTCAGCCGAGGGAGGAACCAACTCATCCAACAGCTGAAGACTCCAGTAGCTCAACAAGTAACAGGGGTACTGAGATGGAAGTAAATGATCCTAACCCAAATGAGGGTGCTGCCACTAGTCAATAAGAAGAACTAAGCATTCCAAAGGCAGATCTGCAGAATGGAAATAATCTAGAGGAAAAATCTGACCAGACCATGTTTAGGAAAAGTGTACGGAGTAATAGGAAAAGCTCCAAAGGCAAAACAACTTGATTATGACCTTGATAGTATGGAATGTTAGAGGAATAAATAATCCCTCCAAACTTAATGCTTTAAGGGATTTTGTTTTTTAGGAAAGCCTAAGGTGTTTTGTATGTTGGACACAAAAATTAGGGAAGCAAATTTGAATAAATTGGATTGTTTAGGACACAATTGGCAGTTTATTACTAATCATCACTGCCACATCTATGGTAGAATTATCATAGCTTTTGATGCAGAATTTGTGAAAGTGGAAGTTCTGGACTCTGGACAGCAGCATATACATACCCTGATCTACTTTAAAATGGAAAACTCTCAAATTTTGGTTACTTTTGTCTGTGGTTTCAACACAGGATTTCAAAGAGTAGAATTATGGACTGTTTTAAGGAGGTTTAAGGCTTCGGTGAACCTACCTTGGGTGGTGTGTGGGGACTTTAATGCAACTGCTTTCAGGTCAGAGGCTGAAGGTAACTGCAACTTACTCAACTATTCCCCTAATTTGTATGAATGTATCCAGGAGGTGGAGCTCTTAAATTTACAAATGATAGGACATATGTTTACTTGGTCCAGTAAGCAAAGTTCTACATAGAAAATCAGGAAAAAAACTAGATAGGGCCTTAGTAAATGTGGAATGGCTCACTACATTCCCAAGAAGTTCTGCACATTTCCTAGATCCTGGAATATTTGATCACACTCCCATCAGGATTGACTTCATATTCACATCCTTCAGACCGCACCACCCATTCAGATTTAACAACTTCCTAGCTAAGGTGGCAGGATTTCAAGAAGCAATTTTGAAGGGGCTAGAGTATGACTGTTATGGGACTAAGCAGTACATATGTATACAGAAACTTAAGGCTATCAAGTAGGAGTTGAAGATCCTTAACAGGAAGAGAGGAAAGAATCTCTCAAAGGAGGTTGACAAAACCAAAGAGCATCTCCATTCTATTCAGAAATCCCTGGCTGAAAATCCCTTAGATGAAAACCTAGCCATAGCAGAAAAGGAGGCACTTAAACACTACTTAGAAGTGGTGGATCATCAATGCTCCTTATATAAGTAGAAAGCTAGAGTCAATTGGATAAAGGATGGAGATAGATGCACTAAGTTCTTCTTCAATTCTTTGATTGCTCGAAAGAACATCAACAGAATCTCCTCTATCAAAACTGAGCTAGGTGGGGAAGTTTATGGACAAGATGAGCTTGCTAAAGAGGCCATGGCTTTCTATCGAAAGCTTCTGGGGTCAGAAGATTCTTTACCAGTACATAATCATGATCTTGCACAATTCGTCACTACTAAGATTCCAAATAATGAAAGTGCCTGGTTATCAAGACCTATATCAGATTAGGAAATCGAGGAGGTTGTGTTTAGCATGAACGGATATGAAGCCCCGGGACCAGATGGTCTGAATGGTTTTTTATCAGGAAACTTGGAATAGTTTGGGGGGGACAGTTAAGGATGCAATCTATGAATTTTTCCTAAAAGGGGCCCTACTGAAGGAAATAAACAAGACCTATCTATGTTTGATTCCTAAGAATGCCAGCCCACAATCTTGGAATGATTACAGACCTATTTCCTGCACCAACTTCTGATATAAGATCATTGCCAAAATTCTAGCCAATAGAATGAAGGAGGTCCTAAAATACCTTATCAGTGAGAACCAAGGAGCTTTTTTGGCCAACAGAGACATAGGGGACAACATCCTTTTAGTGCAGGAGCTCCTTAAAGGATACAATCAAAAGAGAAGCCCCCACAATTGCACTATTAAAATTGATGAAATCCATCAGCCTATTTTATGAGATGTCGAGCCTATGTGTGAATCCAAGCAAAAGCTTTCTTATCCTCTCTAAAAGTGCTACTCATCTCTCCAATTCTTTGTCCTAAATTATAGGAATGGGAAGAACAGATCCTTCCCTACAATATTTAGGGATTCCTATCTCATCAAGAAGACTAAGGTTCTGTGAATGTTTTCCCTTGATTGAAAAGATATAGAAAAGATTGGGGGCTTAGACAAATAGAGCACTCTCTTATAGAGGCAAAATTCAAATACTGAAATCGGTGATCTTGTCTATGAATACCTACTAGTGCTCCTACCTCTTTATCTCAAAAGGGTTAATCAAAACAATTGAAAAAATGATGAAATAGTTTCTATGGGGTAAACAGAATGGAGATAGAGGAATAGCAAAAGTTAGTTGGAAGATAGTTTGCCAACCAAGAGAGGACGGGGGATTAGGCCTGGATTCGTTTCTCAGCAAAAACAGACTCCTCACTTTTAAAAGGATTTGGAGACTACTAAGTGAGAAGCAGACCATATGGTCCATTTGGATCCACTCCTATATACTAAAAGGAGGGAGTTTGTGGGCTCTGCAACCCAAAACCAACTACACCTGGTTTTTTAACCAGCTACTCAGATTGAGGGAGGACATGTTTCAGCATATTCAATGTCAGATTGGGACAGGAGTAAGAATTTCACTATGGTTTGATAATTGGATAGGTAATGGTCCACTTGTACAAAATCAACTGGCAAGATCTCTACTAATCCGATTCCCTAAGGATACTAAGCTCCAAGAAATAATCAGAAATGGTAATTAGACCCTTTCCCCAGTTGAGGTTAGAATGCTATCCTTACCTCCATTCAATAGTCAAGGGGAAACTGATATCTACTTGTGGAAGGGTATCCCCGTTTCAGAGATAACTACTAAGGATGTTAGGAGGCTGAAATAAAGGTTAATTACTCTTGTTGGATGGGATAAACTGATTTGGCATAAGGTACTCAGACCTCATGTGAGTTTTTTGTTATGGCTCATCATGTTGAACAGACTAAGTACCTTGGATAGGTTAAACTTCCTATTCATCTCCAGGCTCTGTTTACTATGTAAACAAGAGGACGAATCTAGAGATCATTTATTTTTTGAATGTTCTTTTTCCAAAGAAGTTTGGAAAAAGATCTTAGTTCTCTGTTCAGCTGACTACACCTATGACAGACTTACAACTGTTCTACTGGATATCCCACATTTGCAGAGGCACAACATGAGAAAGATATCCTGTTACTATCGACTGCTATATGTGCTCAGAACATTTGGAAGGAAAGGAATAGCAGACTATTTAGAGATAAGGCAAACTCTCTAAGCTCTATTATTGACCACACCACTACATGCATACGGGAACAACTAATCATCAATCAGTTTAACCGATGCTGTAGCAGAAGGTTGATACATGTATGGAGATTATAAATTAAATCCTATGCTTCTCTTAACTCCCCTAATCATATAAGCAAAGGATCTTAACATAGTTCAACAAGATCAGCATATGCAGATTTAACATATCTCTACAGCCTATAAATGCAGTTATCCCATCACAGTATAAAGAAATGTAGAGAACACATACCTGTTTGGGTAAACTTTAGGGGACATCAGGACTTCAGAACATTTTGCTCCTCACCACTCTAAGGAAGACCCCTGCGGAGATCAAAGCAAGCTAGCAAATTATATGCGGATTGCAAAGGACAGAACATAAAACCTGAATCACCAGAAAGTAGAGCTTACCTACAACTAACACCTCAAGGGCCAGCCTCCTCCCCGACGAACACTGACAGATCTAACAAAGAATAACTCAACAATTAATGCTCAGATTTGACTGAGGCGACAGATAGCAGAAGGATTAGTGAAGGGAATGAAACTGGAATAACTTACCTCATTGGTGCACTCCGATCTGGCATGGAAACTTTAGATCAAGCTGAGTTTGAGCCTTCTCATCACTGAGGAAGACACAAAGGATTAGAAGATACCTATGAAGACCAGTAGTCGCGAATCGATTGGATAGCCTCCGGACGGCTTTTCGTCTTCCACTTTGCCATCACCAGTCCTAATCAGGTATAGGCTTGCGGACTCGCAAAAAGGCACGTTAGTTTTGCTATAATAGGTTTATGTTAGTTACCTTAATACAGAGTCGTTTATTCAATTGCCTGGATTTGTTCAGAAGTGTAATCTTGTCGACGTCGTTTTGCCCATGTGCTTCGCTGATGTACTTCATCTTATTCAATGAAATTTTTTAAATTTCTCAAAAAACTATTTTATTTTATATATATACACATAAGCACTAAATTTTTTTCCTATATATACATATATACAGAAACATGTTTATCAAAAAAATTTCTTATATATACACACATAACCACCAAAAATTTTTCCAATATATATATACACACATATAGCAACCAAATATATATATACACACACGCACGCACACACATATGGCCACCAAAAGTATTTCCTATATATTCACACATGGCCATTAAATTTTTTCCTATATATAATTATACAAATTGCCACTAAAACTTTTACATATATATATACACACCCATAAATGTGCTTACCAAACTCTTTTTCCAATATATATATATACACTGTCTACCAAAAATTTTTCCTATACATATAACCAAATGACATCCAAACTTTTTTTCAAATCTATATAAACACATGACCACTAAATTTTTTCTTTTATATAAGTACACACATGACTAATAAACTCTTTTTCTAATATATATATACACAAGCTCAACAAACTTTTTTTCCTATATATATACACACATGACCATTAAAAAAAATTTCTATATATACACATGTGGTCCCTAAATTTTTTCCTATAAATATACACTCATGAAAACAATTTTTTCTTATATATATATATACATGATTACCAACATGACTACCAAACTTTTTTCTTACATATATATACAGACATGGCCATTAAGATTTTTTCATACTTATATACATATATGACCAGCAAACTTTTTTCTACCAAAATTTTTATCTGTATATGCATATATGGAAACAAAATTTTTCCAATATGTATAAACATATATAGCCACAAAAAAATTTTATAATATATACACACATAGCTACAAAAAAAATTCTAATAAATACACAAATGTGGTCATTAAATTTTTTCAATATATATACGCATATGGCCATCAAATTTTTCCTATATATACACACACGACCTCCAAACGTCTTTTCCTATATATATAGACATAAAGTCACTAAAATTTTTCCTATTTATAAATACACACAAGACCACCAAACTTCTTTTTAGTATATATACTCGTATGGCTAAAAAAATTGCCTTTTTAAATATACACACATGGTCTCAAAACTTTTTCCTATGAATATATATTTACACAAATAGCCACCAAATTTTTTCCTTTAAATATATGCACATGGCCAAAACAAATTTGACATATATATACATACATGGCAACCAAACTTTTTTCATATATATATATATATAAGAAAAAAGTTTGGTATATATATATATACACACACTTGGCCACCAAATTTTTTTGCACATATATATATATACACAAATGGCCACAAAACTTTTCCTTTAGAAATATACACACATGACTACCAAACTTTTTTCCTATATGTTTATGCACAAATGGCTACCAAACATTTTCCTATATATAGAAACATATGACCACAAAATGTTTTTCAAATATGTATATATATATACATATATGGATATATAGCTATCGAACTTTTTTCCTATATATAAATTGTAACATCCTATTTCCATATTAAGGGTTAGAACCCTAAATTTCTGTAAATGAGAAATAGCAATGAGAGATTAGAAAAATGCATTTCATACTCATG
>JAOQMS010101722.1:0-18350 GCA_027563885.1 Erythroxylum longipes | reverse complement strand
GCATCCAAGTTCTACATCAACAAACCTAATACCACATTTGTTCAACTCTTGATTAAACTCTAATCAAGAAAAATCTAACTACAAAGCATAAATCCTAACTCAGGAGTCCATAACAATGTAGAAAGATATAAACGAACTACTCCTCTTTGAAGCCCATTGAACTCAAGCCATTGCTACATCTTCAAGAGAAAATGGTGTTTAGCCAAGCATCCTTCTGGAAGCACCCACAACTGTGGGTACACTGATAGCATCCATAGCAGCAGCAGAGAATAATAATGAGAGGTGAAAAATCGGTGATGGATGATCTAGAGTGAGAGATGAAGTATGTATGTCTGCCTCTGTCTGAAAATGACGACCCCCGGATAACCTAATTTGGCATGTTTTTAAATGCTGGGTTGCGGGTCGGGTCGGAACAGTGAGAGATTTTCCCAAATATGGCCTGAGTTTGTAGAGGTTCGAACATTGAAATTTACCTGAAAGGATTTGTTCTTCGCTGGTTCCTTCACCGCGGCGAAAGAATTAATCTTCACCACGGCGAATTTCTCGTGAAAGTTCAGCTTGGATTTACGATTTCTTGCCACGACGACAGATGGGCTCGCTGCGGTGAATTTCTCCCAAAGGGTATCATCTCCTATTGACTTCAATTCAGCACGTTGACTCCTTTCTTCTTGAGTATCCTACAATAAAAAATAACAATTTGCAGTATCAATTGTTCTTAGAAAATTTAAGAAATGCAATTAATACAAATTGTGATAATTTTTACTATTAAATTGCATAAAAATAAAAGTGCACACTCAAGGATTAATTTAAGCACAAAATCAAGAATTAGGAGTCAAAAAGTTTAGTTAAGGCCATGAAAGTGTTTCCAAATTAAATAATAAAATTGGGCTCAATCAGATGTACTTAGAATAATCTTGTACAATTGAGGTATAAAACTATAAGTGAGCTAGACATATACGAATGAAAATGTTTGAATGATTGAGACACATGATTAAGGTTATGCCTACCTGGGATTGTCATTGAGCATGCATTATACATATCGCATATACATATGTATATGATTGAGTATTCATGTGAATGTATAAATTAGTAATTTATAAATGTGTATGTGTTGCATGATATAGAAGAGCAATTAGAGTAAATGCATCCAGACATTACTGGGACATCGAGGCGATAAGGTATCTGGAATAAACTGTGAGTCGGCCTAGATGATCTCACTTTAATTGTTTGTTTTGTTCTAAATTTTTGCATTGAATTACTACTTATATGATTATGATTGAGACCATTCCGGACATAAATAATTCCAGGAGTTTGATAAATGTGAAAATATAGAAAGTGCTTCATCAAATGTGAATGTGAATGTGAATGTCAATGAAATAAGTGATTCTTAACATTATTGTTGGATGCTGGACATCGATTCGATGAAAAATGTGAATGTGGAATTGAACATAAGCGATTGATTGAATATATGTGAATGTGATGCATTTCATTACATGAATGCATGAACAGATAAAGGCTGTCGTGACCGGAGTAGCCACCAAAAAGAGCATAAAGCTCAGAAAGTGAAAAAGAACTTAAATCTTTGAATGTGGTAAGTTCCTCTAGCTTACTATTAATAAGCCTTGTATCCCCAACGGATAAGGGACAATTATTAATGAGCTCGAAATCTACAATGGATAGGGACTATTACAAGCACTCGGTCATACCAATAACAATTGGAAGTGAGTCTCATGAGCATTGCGTATATAATTGATTTGTAAGTTTTAAATGATTGAAATGAACTGTTTGACCGCTCAAAATGTGAAATGTAAAATAAATGATAAAAGTGTATTGTGATGCTATATGATTATTGGTGAAATGATGTGCATTATATGATGACATGAAGTGTATGAGAATTTGGAAGTATGAATTTTTGCGTTATGTAATATGAGTGAGCTATCAAGGATGGTTCACTCATTGAGCTCGCAAAACTCACCAAAATTACAATGTTGTTTTTTAGGCTCAGAGGAGATACCCAGTTTGACAAACTAGAATATAGTTGTTGAAATTGAATAAGAGATAGGGGTCGAGATCAGTTCACTTCTACGTATATTTTCCATTATTTTTGTATTAAAGAATGTATTTTGCAAATATTGTACCACGTGTATCTGAATAATTTTGTTTTTCAATAACTTTCGAAATTAGAAAGTTTTGTAAATGAGATTGATTAATTAGTGTAATAACAATTGTAATTAGTAATGTTATCAATAAAATGAGCCATAAACGATTATTGGTTTATATGAAATACGTCTGATGTGTGAAAAATTTACAATAAGTGCATTGTTTGACTGCTTTAGCATGCCACCCTCGTAGAGTATGTTCTCGAATACCGATAGTATGTTCGGGAATATGCCCTATGAGAGTGGAGTGCTACAAAGTTGGTATCAAAGTCTAAGAATATTGTTTTACATGGGTGTTTTTCAAAATATATGTCAAGTTGCATGCATTTTAGACATTTCATAGCAAGTAGTAGCAACTGATCCTTAGTCTGAGTCGCATTTACATGAGTCACACACATGAGCATTTGTCAAGAGTTTGAGCTGATAGAAATAGTGAGAATAATGATGATCTGTTAGAATGTGAGAAAATGAAAGTTTGTGGATTTTTAGAAATGAGAAATAGTATATGGTTAGACATGAAAAATAAAGATTGAACGCAATTGTATTGGTGGATGTATTATTAAATATGACATCAATATTGTACTATGGTGATATATCCTTGAAAGTGATATAGATGTGAATGCATTATCATGGATTGATTAGAAATGATGAGATTTAAAGTATACAAACAAAGTGGAATGAAAACAAAATTTTATTATGACCTTGAGAAGATGAACTTGGACTGAAATGGTTGTTTGATTAATGTGACAAGAGTTATGATCTACCATAAGAATATGTTAATGGAATTGAGATCAGAACTTTATGATAATTATGTTTCTAAAATTTTGAATTGATTGAGAGCATATGTATGTAAGATGAGTAAATGATAATCAGAACTTTATGATAATTATGTTTCTAAACTTTTTAATTGATTGAGAGCATATGTATGTAAGATGAGTAAATGATAATTAGACGATGAGATAAATGATAGCAATATATGTAGAAGTTCTCAAGGTTAAGTTGATCGTTTATTATGAGTGCATATCTGATAATGTGATTACCCTGACAAGTGATATTATTAAGCACTTATGTATTATATACTTGGTGATGGGATAGGAAATGATCTATGACATATCAAATGTTCTTAAGTCATAATCCCCATAGTTAAACTTATGAGATGAATCAGAGTAGTGCATGAAAACAGTTATAGTGATCAATTGAGAATAGAAATTGATCTTATTGACATATTATGAATAATTGAAATTGATCATATTGAGGTTTTAAGAAGGGATGAAAAGCAATGCTGAATATAGTTGACTAATAAAGAGTATGTAAAAAGTACGGATGATTAGGAGAGAAATCTTCTTTTAATGGAAACTTTCATCAAATTATATCTGTAAGTTGAATGTTCCATTTCTAGAAATGAATGACTAGTGAACAAATTAGAAGTGAATATTAGAATCCCATTTCTAATTGGTACACCAACATAAGAAGTTGAATATGCTATAGAGAGTACATGTATCTTATTGATGAAAGGTAACCCATTTACATTATTAGGTTCATGAAATTGGGATAATATTTTTGCTATTACTGAAGGAACTTAGATCTACAAGGTATTCTATATTTGTATATTCAGAAGATACAAGTTAAGTTTGATGATTGTGTTCAGAAAATTCAGGCTTGTGAATAAATTGAAATCTATGGAGAAACTAGTAAGAATGGTCTGATATTAGAATAAATCGATAAGAAATCAAAGGAAATCAAATGAATGGAGAAAATTAATTAAGAAAAGAAGTCAATCGAGAAATTGAGAAAAACATGAGATAATGTTACCCCATCTAAGAAACTAGTTACTTAAGAATTTTGACAAATATTTATAGGCACTTTGAGTTAATTGTGATAACTATTTGGGTTGACAAATGTCCCCGGTAGTATTCATGACATAATGAAGAAAGTGTTCCAACCTTGTTTAGATCAATTAGTGACTATGATCATAGATGATATTTTGAGTACATTCGAATAGTAAAGAGAAAAATTTTGAACACTTACGGTTAATCTTACATATCATAAGGGAGAAACAATTATATGCCAAGTTTAGTAAAAATGAATCTTAGTTTGATTAAGTAATATGTTGGGTCATATAATGTCTGAACATGGCATATGGGAAGACCCAAAAAAAAAAGAGGTAAGTTGGATACTACCAGAAGTTGTTGAAAGGTTTTTACTGATCTTAGCCCTGTGACAAGGCTTATGAGGAAAAATGTGTCATTCAGATGGACTAATGAATGTAAAAAGAGTTTTGAGGAATTCAAAACACTGAATAATTATAACACTGGTGTTAGCTATTCCATCTGGATTTGGAGATTTAATATTATATAATGATGTTTCACGCCAAAGATTAGGATGTAATATGATGCATCATAATAAAGTGATTTTATATGCATCGAGACAATTAAAGTCTCATTAGTTAAATTATTCGGTACATGATTTAGAACTTGCTACAGTAATAATTATTTTAAACTCCTTGGAGACATTATATGTAGGGTGAAACATTTCAGATTTATATGGATCATTAAAGTTTGAGGAAAATTATTAAGTCAGAAAGAATTAAACACAAAACTGAGACAATGGATAGAGATATTTATAGAATATGATTATACAAATGAGCACTATCCTGGTAAAGCTAGTTTGTATCTGATGTATTGAACAGAAAATCCAATAATGGAATAGCACAAATTCAGATATTGAGGTTACCAAATCTAGTGCAATAAAGAGCATAGAGTGACTGAGTTAAATTTGGGGCAAAATAAAGTATTATATAGTTACATTGAATTTAAGATCAACTTTATATGAAAGGATTAGTAAAGCCTTAAGTAAGGATTCAGAATTTGTGAATCTTATTGAGAAATTAAAATTGAATTCGTATTGTGAGTCTAAATTGGGAAATGATATCTTGTGATAGAAGTAAAGATTATGTGTATCTGATGTTGATAAATTGAGAAAAGAGATTTTCGATGAAGCACCCATAGTAGCCTATGCTAGTCAATTATTGAAACAACATTTAACAGCTAAGGATGTAGAAGCAAGTGACTGGATGTTTGATTTGCCAACAGTTTTAACTGTTGGAGATATACTTGGAACTTATATTTTGGAGTTCTTAGGAACATGAGAATAATATACCATCCTTATTGAATTTGATTATAAAAATCATTATCACAGTGGTATCGGTAGGACACCACTGTATAAGGCGAGATATGACAGAAAGAGTTGTCCACCTTTATATTGGGATGAATAAGGCCTAAAAATGGTTGAAGGATAAATTATATTCAAGATGCTATTGATAAGTGAAATTGATCTGTATTAGAAATCAAGTGATTCAAGAAAGACAAACGAGTTAGGTGGATCAACACTGAAGATATGGAATATAATGAGATAGATAAAGTGTTTCTAAAAGCGCCACTTTGCCAAGGTGTGTAATATGAAGTTTTTGAGATCATAGGACCATTGACTTAAGTTAGTCTTACCAACAAAGATATATCATATTTGTATTGTTTTAAATGTGAGTGTGTTAAGAAATATCGATATGATCTAACATAGGTGTTATCGACACAAGAAGTGAAAATTTACGAGTAATATGATATATATTGAGGAACCAGTTAAGATAGTGGAATAACTTAATAAGCAATTGAAAAGCTGTGTGATTCCGCTGGCTATAGTCTTTTGGAAGAAATCATTCAAGTGAAAAAGTTATGTGGGAAACATATGAGTATATGGGGAAACAATACCCTTGCCTTTTTAACAATCAAGTAAGAATTTTGAGGACGAAATTAATTAAGGGGGGAGAATTGTAACATCCCATTTCCATATTAAGGCTTAGAACACTAGATTTCTGTAAATGAGAAATAGCAATGAGAGATTAGAAAAGTGCATTTCATACTCATGCATAATATTAGCATACATGAACGTGAATTTGACCGTTGCACACATTATAATGACTTTTCATGCACTCATTTGACATTTACCAGGTATAATTGATTTTTAAAGTGATTATAATGCGAATTGTGGATTATGTGTCTTGAAAATTGAGTTGGTGTTTATAATTAGTGATATAGAATTTTTTGTGAAATATGAGAAATTTTCTAAATTTTGAGTATTTTAGGACTACGAAAAATGCCAAGTGGCAGGACAGTTGCTAAGTGGTAGTGGAAATAAATATCAAATGGTATTGGAAATTGTTGATAAGTGACATTAAGATCTAATGACAAGTGTCATTGAAAATTGGGAGAAAATTGGATTAAAAATTAGAGACAAATGGACTGGATAATAAAGAAGATCCATTAGAAACCATAAAGTGGTGACATGTGGCAAGTGGTAAGTGTCACTTGCCTTGCCACACCTTTATTCATGATATTTTTGATTTGAATGGCCATCATCTCCCTTGTCTTTCAACTTTCACTCTCACGAAATGCTCTCATCTTCTTCATCTCTTCTTCTCTCCTTCTTCGTGATTTGCTCCTCTTTTCTTCTTTATTTCTGCGACACCTTCAACTCTCACTATCGTGAAATTGCTATCATCTTTCACTTATTTCTACAAGACCCTTGTTGTCTTCATCATTTACTATAAAGAAAACCTAAACCTTCCATCTTAGATGATGATGATCGTGTAAGAAAATAAAGCCAGGGTTAAGGGATATTTTGAAGATCTTGAAGTTATACAAGTAAGTAACATACAGTTCTTCATGATTTATTGAATAAGATATGTATGATGATAGTTAGGGGTTACACAATCATAAAATGGTGCTTTATATATGTTGGAACGTTGTTAATGAAATGAGTATATAAATTTCTTGCTTTTATATATATGATGATTAATAATTCATAAGATGTTGTAGTGATGATTTAGAGATAGAAAGATCATCAAACTAATATAGAAATTATGCAAAAAATTTGATAGATAAATGGAGTTTTCATGTTCTATTTTCAATATACATTAACGTATATTGCTTTGGGTGTTATAAAGAAGAGATAAAATGAGTTTGAAGCTAATGAAAAGGAGTACTATGGTATCTTGAAATGGGAAGAATTAGTGTGATAGTTTAGAAGTGAAATGAATGTGATAATGGAGTAAGATATGTGTGTAGAGAATATGATGAATGTGTGTCTATGATATGTTTTGTTTTTGGTGTTAATGATCAATAATAGAATATGATTTTTTTGTGATTGATATTAAGCTGAAATGGAAGTAGGAATGAAGAGGAAATAATGAGGGCATAAGATAGAAATGATAGACTAAGCAAAAGAGATGAACTAGGATGAAAATGATAATGAAGTGTGCTAGAATATGTTAGATGGAGTATTTTCACTAAACAAGCATTTGTATTTTGGCCATATCTTGATTTGTGGTATCCAATTATGATGATTTTTAATTTAGATTAAACCAGAGGCATATGGATACAATTTTCATGAGGGATTGAATTTGAATTCTGTCCCTCAGGGGTTTTGAAATTTGGCTTAAAGTTGAGTACTGGATGCTGTTTTAGTTTGAGAACAGTGTTTAGCATTTTGGGTATAACTTGCAAAATACTAAACCAAACTGTAATAACTATATGTTTTTAGAAACTTAAGACATGTAGGAATAATTGTTTAGAAGAAAGTGTTGCCTAAATTCCTCATTTTATAGGTTCATAATGGTCATAGAAAAACTTACCTAAAAATCTTCCTTGAAAAAAGAGTTGGAAGAGCTGGAAAATTGGAGAAAACTGCTGGGAATCTTCTTATAGCAGGGAATAGGTTCATAATCATGGTAATGCATAAAGAGGGCAGAAAGTTTCTGCCAATGAAACCCACGATCATAGGAAGTTGTCCATGATCGTGGGAATGGTTAATACACGAAATATGCATCTTTTATGTATGGTTTGGGACAACAAATGATTAGGTACTTTCCTATGATGCATTTAGGCTTGAATGAAGCTTGAATTTAACCTAGAATCATGCTTGAATAAGTGATTAAATGAGTCATATGTTTAGGATGATGAATGAGGATATAAATTAAGAATGGATTGTTGAACATGAGGTGTTCAAATCTAGAAAATTGGAGATGTTATGAGAATGAAAGTGAACCTATGATGGCTAAAGTGATTTAGTTAAAATGAATGATGAGTATTAAGTAAAGATGAATGATAAAGTGCATATTATGTGGTCTTAAAATGTTATAATGACATTGATGAATGATTGAATGATTCACTTAGAATAATCTTGTACAATTGAGGTATAAAACTAAGAGTGAGCTAGACATATACAAATGAAACTGTTTGAATGATTGAGACACATGATTAAGGTTATGCATACCCAAGATTGTCATTGAGCATGCATTATACATACCACATATATATATATGTATATGATGGAGTATTCATATGAATGTGCAACTTAGTAATTTGTAAATGTGTATGTGTTGTATGATATAGAAGAGAAATTAGAGCGACCGCATCTAGACATTACCGAGACATCAAGGCGATAAGCTATCTGGAGCAATCTGTGAGTCGCCCTAGATGATCTCACTTTAATTGTTTGTTCTATTCTAAATTTCTATATTGAATTACTACTGATATGATTGTGATTGAGACCACTCCAGTTATAATTAGTTCGAGTTTGATAAATGTGAAAATATAAGAAGTGCTTCATTGAATGTGAATGTGAATGAAATAAGTGATTCTCAACATTATTGTTGAGTGTCGGACATTGAACTGATGAAAAATGTGAATGTGAATGTGAAATTGAACACAAGAGATTGATTGAATATATGTGAATGTGATGCATTTCATTACATGAATGCATGAAAAAATAAAGGCTGTTGTAACTAGAGTAGTCATCGAAAAAGAGCTTCAAGCTCGGAATGTGGTAAGAGTCTCTGGCTCACTATGTATAATGAGCCCTCTAGCCCCAACGGATAAGGGACAATTATTAATGAGCCTGGTAATCACAATAGATACGGGATAGTTATAGGCACTTGGTCATAACAATAACAATATGAAGTCAGTCTCATGAGCATTGCATATATAATTGATATGTATGTTTTGATCGAAATGAACTATTTGACTGCTCAGAATGTGAAATATGAAATAAGTGATCAAAGTGTTACATGATGCTATATGATTATTGGTGAAATGATGTGCATTATACGATGACATAAAGTGTATGAGAATTTGAAATATGAATTATTGCGTTATGCGATATGAGTGAGCCATCGAAGATGGTCCGCTTACTGAGTTCACAAAACTCACCAAACTTGCAACATTATTTTTCAGGTGCAGGAGAGATACCCAGTTAGACAAACTAGAATATAGCTGCTAAGATCGAATAACAGATAGAGGTCAGGATCAGTTCACGTCCGTAAATGTTTTACGTTATTATTGTATCAAAGAATGTATTCTACAAATATTGTACCATGTGTGTCTGAATAATTCTATTTTGTAATGACTTTCCAAATTGGAAAGGTTTGTAAATGAGATTGACTAATAAGTGTAATAACAATTGTAATTAGTAATGTTATAAATAAAGTGAGCCATAAATGATTATTGGTTTATATGAATGCGTGTGATGTGAGAAAAATTTACTATGAGTATGATTGTTTGACTATTTTAGCATGCCACCTTCAAAGAGTATGTTCTTGAATACCGATGTATGTTCGGGAATATGCCCTATGAGAGTGGGGTGCTACATTTAATAAGAATGAGAAATTAATTAAATCGGTTATTGTATGAAGAGAGATCTCATACAAGTTCCCGATAGTTTATTGGACAACTTCATATATAATTAGGGTTTTAGATAGATGGTTAATTAAGAGATTGCAATTTTCTATAATCTGATTAGGTTTTATAATTAAGGGTTAATGGTTATAACTTGAGAGAGAGTAATCAACCCTAGGATTTTCTAGGACCAATAATCCTATAATTTGCAATCAATTAGGTTAGTGTTAAAGATAGGTAAAAATTCCCCTTTCTCTCAATTGATAGTTCCTTTAGGTTGATTCTTGAGTGTGGTTACAATTGCTACTTTGTTAATATTTTCGTAATTGATTCTTGGAATTGAGTTGCGTAATTAAACTAAATTCTTGTTTATTTTTTTACATTTTTAATTACTGCAAATTATTTTGGCCTTAGATTTTAGGATTAGAATATCCCTCCTCATGGGATTGACACCTTAGCTACTACACAAATGACTTATACACTTGTAGATTATTGAGGTTATTAATTACAACATACACACATCGGAAAACCATGATCATTAATCCTCAGGTACTAGAAGCCGTGAAGATACTTCCACTGCATAGGAATCCACCTAAAGATCTGCAGCTAGAGGAAGGCGATAAGGCTTTTCCACATCGACTAATTTTAGTAGGGTTTCCTCTGTAGTATGAGGTTCTAGTGCACCTAAGTGGCCTCATTGCTTTAGGTACCATTGGGATACTTGTAGGAGGATGACAGATGCATGTTTTTGATGTGGAAGCACTGATCATTTGGTAGCAAATTGTCATCTTAAAAAATCTCAGGCGTCACAAGCTAGTAAAAACGCTTCTTATATACCTATAGGGAATAGAGGACACGGTAGGGGGCGTGGAGGATTTTTCCAGTTTAGGCCTAATCTAGTACCCTTTCAGAAACTGTAGATCGACCTGCTACACCTTCTGCAATAGCTTAGGCCTATGTTATAAAGACTCGCGAGGAACAAGATGCACCTAAGGTCATTGCTAGTACTGTTTCTCTCTTTAACTCTAAAATGCATGCTTTGATTTATCCTGGATCTACCCATTCTTATATATGCGTTAGAGAAATTCTTGATAAAAATATGCCTATAGATTGGTTAAATTATGATATTCATGTAACCAGTCCTCTAAGTAATAGTGTGTTGGTTAACTAGGTTTATAGAAACTGCCCTATTTTTATCCATGGTAGTGAGTTTGTAGCGAATCTAATTAAATTGCCTTTTTGTGAATTTCATTTGATTTTGGGTATAGGTTAGTTGTCTATGCATCGGGTAGTGGTTGATTGTAGAGCTAAGACTGTTGTGCTTAATAAGTTCTATTAATCTTTTTGAGTAGCTTTCAATTGATGAAAAATTCATAAACAGCTTGTTCGACATAAGTCCCAATGATATTCCAAGATTTGTTTTAAAATAAACCATTTAGATTGTCTAGACCTGGAGCTTTCATGCCATCCATCTTAAAGACAATATCCTTAATTTCCTCATCTTCCATTGATTTAATGAGGAGTATACACTCCTATTGAGAGATCTTTTTAGTGATTATAACTCGAAGGTCAATACAATGGCTACATTCTAATGTGTCAAACAACGAAGACAAATACTTTATAGCTTCCGATTGGATATCATTCAGATTTACAATTGCTTTCCTATATGATTGGTAATTGAGCTGATCCTATTTCGATTCCTTCTAACTAGGATGGTATTGAAGAAATATTTGGTACATTTGTCACCATCTTTGACCCAATTGACTCTTGCTTTCTGTTGGAGGAAAAAGGAATGGTTATTAACTGCCTACATATAATAGGATAGAGATATCTTTTCCTTAAAAAGTATAATAGGGTCCTGTGGAGAGATTACACGAAGTTTCTGGATATCAACTAGCTCATTTCTGGCCTTCATTAAAGCATGATCAATAATGGATCCTCTTGAAGAATTGAGTATCTTAAGTTCCATTTTGATACTCTTTAGTTTTTGAATATAAACAAGTTAATTGGTGCCCCCATAAATAACTCTAGCTCCCTTTTTATAAGCATCCAAGAAATTAGGTTCGTTAGCCAAAAAGTTATTAAATCTAAAAGAAGGAAACTTGGTAGCCTTCTGGAATAATTCTTCAATGATAATGGGAGTATGATATGAGAACAAATGATCTCTGAAGTTGGAAATGCTGATAGGGAACTGAGCTAAACAATTAACATTAAAGAGAGCTCAATCTAATTTCTTCCTTATGAACTAAGTAGAGTTTTACTTATTAGACCAGGAGAATTAGTATCCAATTTTTTTTAAATCTGTTACTGCTGGCTTCTCAACACATTCATGGAAATCGTCGGAGAAGTTTTTAAGATTGCAACTACCTTGATCTTTTGATCTATACATGATTAAATTGAAATCACCATATAAAATCTATGTTTTGTCTACGTTATTTCTGAAATTGATCAAGTTGTTCCATAAATCCTTCTTCTAAAACACGAATTCACTAGCACATATAAAAGAAATTAGAAAATTAGTTTTCTCTTATACGAAATTTAATTGGAGATGTATAACTTGATCAATTGCATTAAGAATATCCACTTGAGTAGTATCCTCTCGATAACATATTATAATTCTTCTATAGTGATTATGAGAATGATCGGAAAGCATTTTCCATTAAGGGCCAAAAGATTCAGCTTGGAAAAAATTTTAGACTTCATTTTTGTTTCAAGTAATCCTACAACTAAATGCTTTTCCTTCAAGAAAAAAATCCCATTAAATAGCTTGCTTAGTAGGTCAATTTAATCCATGTATATTCCAAACTACAATGGACATATTAAAACTTACTTTTGGAGCTTTAACCTTTGCTCCTTTGGGATCTTCTTC
The DNA here is from genome assembly GCA_027563885.1 of Erythroxylum longipes. Taxonomy (NCBI): domain Eukaryota; kingdom Viridiplantae; phylum Streptophyta; class Magnoliopsida; order Malpighiales; family Erythroxylaceae; genus Erythroxylum; species Erythroxylum longipes. The sequence goes on along the minus strand of JAOQMS010101722.1, from coordinate 5,595 downwards.
TGTCCACTTTGCTTAGTTGGTCTTTTAGTTCTTTGTAACAAGCTTTTACAACAATCAATTTTTTAAGTGTTGGATAGATTGTTATGTCACAAAAAGGGGCGACATTAGTGGTCTAATTAGTGGCAAGAATTTTGGGAGCTATCACTGGAAGAAACAATTCTAAAAAACCATCCAAAATAGCTGGACCATTAGCTTAAGAAATCAATTGAGAAGACTAATTATCTTTACCATGTATCAGTGAAAGGTGAGTAGAATTCTCCAACAATATCTTGGTGGTCATATTGGGTTGGTTAGCTCAAAAAATGTTGTAGGGTTGTCCAATTTAATGGTATGTAAACCATTAGTGACTGGGGAATCATTGGCAGTCATTAGAGTTACATTATCATGCAAACATTGCGTGATAACAATTGGTACCTCATCCGAATTTTCAGAATTCATCAATTCATGATAAATTCTAGATTTGAAGAGATGGTCCGTAGCTTTCCATACCTTACCATGTGACTTGTTAGTAGATGTCCATTGATAGGAAATTGCGACACTATCTTCATAAAGCTTATTACGTTCACCTAACCTCATGATAAGAACTTCATTTGGTAGCTCCTTGGACATTTCCACACTAGCATATATATGAGCATACCTGATTCTCCTCTTCTTGGTAGTGTTTTCATCCATACAAAGGGCTTTCCAATGAAAATATCTAAGGCATTAAGGCCTTGTATGGTCCAATACTCAAGAGGTATTCCATGAAAGTTAATCTAAAAAGGGAAATTTTGAAGTTTAATATCTTCCAAGTTCAAACTAGGTTGTTAAGCTTGCAAGAAGAGGGGTTGATTCCCTATGTGCCATGGTCCCTCATTAAGTATCTTATTAGCTAGTGAAGTTAAAGTAAATATAAATAGAATAAGATTGTCTTCAACTAAGAGAACATCCACCAAACCTTTTTTGTTCCAATTCCTTAAACCTTATTGATAGATGTTGGAAATGAAGGCCTTTGATCAAAGAAAAAACCAACAACAGTGTCTTCCTAACTTCTAGTTCCTTCTTCTAAGATAGTTATTTCAGGGCAGAAAATGAGCTTCCCTTCTATCTTTTTAGAAGGTGTAAAGGATAGTTTAGAGACATTTTGCTCTCCCACGACTTGCTTCCAGCTTCTCTTCTGGTTGGCTATCAGTTTTGCTAGAGGATTGGAGCCAAGAGGTGGAGCAGATGGTGAAGCATCATTAGAAAAAGATGGAGTAGATGGTGAAGCAACATTGTACAAAGGTGGAGCAGATGGTGAAGGAACATTGGAAAAAGGTGGAGCAAATGATGAAGCAATGTTGGATGGTAAAGGTGGAGTAGATGATGAAGCAAAGCTGGATGGAAAAGGTGTAAACTCACCTTTATCATTTACCGACAATGCTAGCATTGAAGGTGACAATAGCTCAAAGAGGAATGTAGCACTTTGGCAAGTAAGATGTTTGAAAAATTTTTAATAATAAAGGGAAATGTGAAGAAGTGGGAGCTGTGAAATAAAAAGAGAAATACCAAGATACCCCTAGTAAAAAGAAAGTTTGCGAGTTTGAGCAAATTAAGGTGAGGTTGAGTAAAAAAAGATGGTTTTGAGGAAAACAACATAGGCGAGCAACTGAGCCCAATAGTGAGGACCCAGAAGTGAATGGGATTCATGGACACTCCGAAGAACACCGACTAGGGAAGCAAAATACAGTAAGGCTGAGCAAAAAGAATGATTTTATAGAGGAAAAAAATGAATGAAGTAAAAGAACAAAGGCTATAAGCAAAAAAAATAGCGATGAGCTAAGTAGTGAGGACATTCATGAAGTCCTAAAGTGTATGGGATGTATGGATGCTCCAAATACCACCATCTTGGGAGAGACTCTCACACCCAACACCTATTCTTTCAAAGAGAATACATGTTAGGGAGCTTGAAAAGGTGAGCCGGTAATCCTGGTACCAATAGAGTTTTAATGAAAGGATCTATATAAATGATAAATACGAAGAATGATGGTTACCAGGACATAACGCTTGTTAGCCTGCAGATTTTGCAAAGGTTAACTGGGGAATTATTTCCTTATCTAGTCAATTTTTTTGAAAAAGGAAAAAAGGAATGAAATAATAAATAAGGAAGTTTACATCCTCAAAAGAGGTTTATGGGATAAACCCTCAACATAAAGTAATGTAATGGATACACCTAAAACACAAAAGATAAAATAGAGTAAATAGCACACATATTAGAGATTCAATTCACGTAGTAGACTGGAACTACAATCTAATACAAGGTTCTCCAATAAAAAAATTTCTCAAGTCCCATTATAGCATCAATGACTTACCTTGACTTGAGACCTATTAGCCTTTAAGTTTTCTGAAAGTTAACCATCAAGTTATTTCTTCACCTGAACTTGGCGTCTTTCTAGGTCTCTTATCTTAATTTTTAGTTTAATCTTTAGATTCCTATCTAAATTCATAGTTCAATTTCTAAAAATCCTTTTTTTGAAAAGTTAAAATGGTATTGAAATAATTAATGAAATAACAATCATCCAGTACAATCTAAATAGACATCAAAGCTAAAGAGACAACAACCTTTTACAATTTAATAACCAAATGACACCGAATAACTGATATTGAAAATAACTACATAGGCAAAACAATGTAGAATGCTGCTTAGGGTAAAAATGGGTTCCTCTTCTAGATGTTACTCTAGAAGATTCCAAATTAGGGCATTGCTCGTGTAGCTCTCCCTCTCTTCCACAAGCGATGAAGACAAGGTATATCTTGTGTATGTTGCTTCGTCTTCTTCTTTGTCAAAGGAGTTTCTGATTATTGTTCCCTATAAATCCTTCCCTCTACTTGGGTATGTCTGGCATGTAAGTGGGTTTATACCAATAGGGCCACTTTTTATATTTTGGAGTCAAAGGAGATCAGCCTCACAAGGTAAGAGATTTCTTTCTCTCTATGGTCATTTAAATCTAAACTTCTTTCTGCTATTGACTTATTTTCCGCTCTCCTCAGCTGATGCTTCCGGTTTCCACAATGATCGCAAGATTCTTCTTTCACATCTATTGCAGACGGGCCTGATGGTTAGACAGGTACTCTTCTTTTCGTCTTTTGATAACTCCATCTCGATATTTAGTAGTTGATTCGCCATGAAAATGCTAGGCTAGGGCATAAATCTATTGGCGTAGTTGAATAAAAAATTTTCTCCATGATTCCACTAATCAGAGATTTGAGAACCTCTCTCTTTGTGCATGCCTTGTGTTGGAATCTCCTATTATTTCTGTCTTGCCAAAACTCCTTAATAGAGGAGGCGAGAGAGATGGTATATATATGCTAAATATATTTAAGAGTGTGGGTCAACTTCAGGATCCATTCAATAGCTTATGTGAAAGTTGTACCTACATTTGAGAATAAATTTAGTGCCTTGATCCTCTCCTAAATGAAGTATGAGAAGTGGCAATTGAAGAATAAATGATCCCTTGATTCTAGTTCTCTCTCACATAGGATACATTCTGAATTGTTGGTCATGAAGTGTATTCTATCTGTAGTATTTAATCTATTGAGCATCGTAAGTCATAAGATGATAGAGTAGCTCAACATGAGGGACCTATGCCAGACTATAGGAAACCAAGTTTGACCTGGAATGATGGGACTCTACCTTTTCATGAATTTTAAAAAATTGAAATTATTAGGAGGCATATTAAAGCAATAAAAAGTATCCTCCCTTTGTAGATTCGGTTGATAGCTAGGTGTCAGGTGTTGTAGCTTAACTGGCAAGTTCCACTGACCTCTTAGTATTAAGGAATTGACCTAAAATCTTTTTAAGTCTACCATATCATTTTTTTGTTCAAACTCTAAACATCTCTCTATTCTCGTAGTCGTTGATACCTAAATACTTCTACACTTTTCTTATTTCATATAGAACTCTACATATTTATTTAAGTTATTCATTTCAATTTTATATCCCATATATACTTTTAGGATTTATCTTTTAAGGCCTAATTTTTTGATATTTTAATCAATTTATTTCTAATTTATGCTCTTTATTTTTAATTTATTCAAGGGACCAAATTAAGGTTGTTTCTCTTTATATACTTCTATTAAGAAATATGATTACATATGATTGACATAGTCTAATAAAATAGGATGCATAAAAGTTGATAATTTTATTCACTTAAATTTGTCCCATACTTATAGTTTTCTTTGCAAAATTAAAAGAAATAAAAATTAGTATAAAATTTTAAAAAGAAATAAAGATAATTTAATTTTTAGTTTCTTATTTGTACTAATTTTTTTACCTTAGTTTAAAATTATTTTCTTCAAGTTTTGATCATAACTAATTTACATTTAATTTGATTTTACTCTTATTATAAAATAATTTGATTTCTTAAATATTTGTTTGTATTGTAGGAAAGTTTAATTTGAAGGTATAATTTGCATATTAGGGTTTAGAATTAAAGATTAAGAATATTTGGGTTTAGAAATTGAGTAAGGAACAAGTTTAAAATGCGAAGGAGTGACTTCAAAGTAGACAAAACAAAGGGACTATTATGATTAAAAAACTTAAAACACAAAGTTACAAGCATTAAATAGCAATTAAGAGAGAGGGAGGAGGATAACTATAATTGCATAACAAATAAGGGAGATAAGACCATGCAAAAAAGATAAAGGGAAAATGAGAAACAAGGCCTAAAAATGAAAGGAAGATGGGCACTTAATCACCATTCAGGTAGAAAGGACATGAGGGAGTCTTTAGAGGAGCGAGTACAATAGCTTTAAAAAGGAGAAAAAGAACTAATATGAGAGAGAGAGAGAGAGAGAGGGAGAGAGAGAGAGGGAGAAAATAGAATAGGTGAAAGATTTGCAAGTTTACGGAGGATACTTCTTGTGTTTTTCATAAGCTTGTAAGAGTACATATATACACATTAGTGGCAAATCTATTCTCTAATCTAAAATGAAATAAAATCAATAATAAATACAAATTACAACAATTTAGGAGTCAGTGATTGTAGAGAGAATCACTCCCAATTATGTCTTGATTAATGGAGAAGATCATTCTTTATGAAGAGAAGATTATTCTTTCTTATGCCTTCGCAAGTGCAAGAGTCCTTGAACTGGACAAAGAATGGGCTTCAACAGGAAGGACTCGAAGCTTGAAATGTTGAGCCAAGAATAACTTCTTATCTAGAGGTTTTGTAAGCGAATCAGCAAGTTGATATGTAGTACGGATATGAGATACACATAGAGCTTTCTTGGCAAACTAGTCGTGTATGAAATGAAAATCAATAGCAATGAGTTTCATAGGTGAGTTGTAAGGCCCCAAATTGTATCCTAGTTGGAATGTTTCATTGAACATGTATTCCATAAGACTTAATTATGTTTTTAAAGAATCATACTTGGAGAATTGGAATTAAATTGGCATCATAGAGATTTAAGGTAATAATGTTGAGCCTAGGGTTTCCGAAAATATATTATGGATACTTTACATAAGATTTAGGTGAAGATTTAGTGATAAGAGAGCTTGAAAGTACTTAAAACTCTAGGTTGTAGTGATTTTTTTTGCAAGACTAGTGTGACACTCAAACTTGTAAGTGTCATATC
>JAOQMS010101712.1:0-18352 GCA_027563885.1 Erythroxylum longipes | reverse complement strand
CGAAAATGCCCTCAATTTCCTCTCATGCATTCTTTCCATAAGCTCTTATGCTTAATTTGATGGAAAAATGTTATGAGGCCAACAATTCTAGTCCTCGTGAGATCGACCCATACTTATAGGTACTAGCTTTAACTACATCACGCACTTACATTAAAATAAATCAATTAAGTGTTTGGCACCATTTTTGGTGACAAGGATATTAGGAACACTTAATTTCTATTAATCTAACCAATATTTTTACTTTGTATTTATTTTTGTTTCTTTTTGTGTTTATTTTTTCTTATATCTCTATTTCTTAATCTTGTGTTTATGATTTATTTTCAAGGTTACGATATTCATTGTTAAAGCTACCAAACAACAATGGAAGGATAAAGAGGATGAAATGTTTTAGGGGATTATAGTATACCATCACTTATAGTGATATCGAAAGCTTGGAACAAGAAGTTTGGTAACATGTATATGGAAGATCAATCAGTATTAATGATGTATTGTGAGATTTAGTCAAATATTTGACTACATGTGGGAGCAACCAATTTACATAAGGAACTAGCCTCAAAACATCCCCTATAGTGATACTTATAATCAAGGTGGAGCAACTATCCTAACTTTGCATGAAATAATCAAAATTTACATAGATTTTCTAACAACAACAATAAGAGGAGAATTGATAGGTGTAAATTGCATTCTGTTTTAGGGCATAGTTTGATATGTATTTAGTCGTTACTTCAATCATTTAATGTGTGTTTAGTACACGCTTTTGATCTTAAATATTATATTTTTGAGGTACCTTGATGTGTTTGCTAGTGTTTCAAGGTCAATATCGAAGAACGGAGGGGTTTCGGAAGGCATTCAGGCCAAAACAACAACCTACAATCATGACAGAAGCTCCAACAATGGCCCACGATCATAGCCTAAATGCCACGATCATGATAGAAGGCTCAGATGCATGCCATGATTGTGATAGAAGGCTGAGATCTGAGCCACAATTGTGGCCTGTATCGTGTAGACACGTAGACACTTACGAATTTAACATTTCGAGGGACTTTTTGGAACTTTGGATCCTAGAAAAGCCCTAGGGTTATCCAAAACATAAGAGACTATTTGAAGAACAACAAGAGAAGAAAGAAGGGAGCTTTTCATGCAGTCACTTTTGGAAACCCTATGAGAGAAAGAGAGGATGAAAAGGAAGAAATAGGAAGAAGAAGTCGTCTCGATTTGTTGCCGGGATCAAGAGGTTTCCTAACGCTACTACCTTCCCAGATCATCCATTCTAAGTTTCTATTTCCTTTTCATTTCAATTTTATTCATATATAAATTTGGGAGGAATTGTATGATGATATATGGTAGAATGCTAACGATGTTCTAACACTTCTTTTAGGATTTTATTTTGATTTAATGATAATTTTTTTGATTGTGTTTATTAGATGAATTTCATGATTTGATTGCATTATTACATAATTCGGTAACAACCTGAGAGGGTGAACTGAATGAAAAACGATTAAATCAAATTAATGAGAGTTAGGCAATTTAATAGAAACCATGACAAATCATATTGGTAATTGTACGGTGAGAGATCCCATGTGATATTCTGATAGTTTTTGAGAGTAATTCAGATCTAATTAAGGTTTTAGATAATTTGTGAATTGAGAGATTACAAAGTTCATAATCCAATTAGGGTTTATAAATAGAGAGTAATTAACCCTAGGATCGTCTAGAATTGACACCCCATTCATACTTTCAAGCTTCTTGTGCTTTTTCCTCTTTTCATTAATACAAAATGCTGTAACATCTTTCAAAGTATAACATAGTAATAAATCATAGTGCATTTTTTGACAATCGCAATAATTCAAAATTAAGCAATTTAGCATGCAAGCCAGCAAGAAATCAACCCATCATCCACAGTAACTATAAACATATTACCCACCTAATTGATTGTAAATCCAAACTCAAGTTTTCCTTTCCTCTTGCTCTTGCCTTGGATTTTCTTGGTTTCCTTCAAACAAATATACAAATAGAAAATCCATAAAGCTTTAATAATCAAAATTTGAGCTTAGACTTAGTCTACCCATGGTTTATCTAGGCTAGAATAATTAAGATCTAGTTGAAAACTTATAAAAATAAAAAATGGGTTTGTTGGTCCTCTCCTTTCCCCCTTTATTTCCCAGCAGAAGAAACTCATTTTCTCTAGTTCCTTTTTCTACTGAAGCAAGAAGAAAAGATGAAGGTTACCCAAAGTTCAGATGAATCCTCTTCCTTCTTCTTCTTTCTCCTTTTTCTTACTTTCCTTTTTTTTCTAGTTCGTTTTCTCCTTCTCTTCTTCTAGTTCCTTCTACATTTTTCTTTCTTTCTTCCTAGCTTCTCTAGCACACTTCATGCACTCTTCACTTCCTCTTTCTCATTTCTTTTCTTATTTATTTAAGACCACTTTTGGTCCTTCTAAGTTTACCCTTCCACATTTAATTTAATGTCTACTTATTCCTTTCTTCTCTTATGTCTATTACACACTAACTTAATTCTAACATTTCTATTTAATTCATGCAAACACATGTAGATAAAATATATTCATGACTAAACTTCAATAGATTTTAATTTAAAAAAATTCTAATTTCTATTTATGCTTGCTAAATTAATGGAATAAATTCTAAGAAAACTTTGGGGTCCAACAATTCTCCTCCCCTTAAAGAATTTTTTCCTCGAAATTCTTACTTGACTCTACAATTAAATGTGGATACTTCTCCTTCATGGCTTCCAAAGGCTCCCATATTGCCTATTCTCTTGAATGGTTCTTCCATAAGACTTTAACTAGCTCCACAGACTTATTTCCCAAGACCTTTTCCTTTGAATCTAGAATCTCTACTGGTTGTCTTCATAAGTCAGATCCTCCCTTAATTAAACCTCTAAAGGTTGGACTATGTGTGAAGGATTTGATCTATATCTCCTTAACTTTGATAAATGGAAGGCATTGTGAATCTTAGATAATTCTGATGGCAAGGCTAACTTTTAGGCTAGAGGCCCAATCTTCTCAATAATATCATAAGGGCCTATGTATCTTAGACTGAGCTTGCCCTTTTTACTAAATCTTAAGACTCCTTTCCATGGAGAGGCTCTAAGAAATACTGTCTTCAACTTCATATTCCATTTCCTTTCTATATGCATCCGTATAGCTCTTTATCCTGTCTTGAGCTATCTTGAGTCTCTACTTCACCAAGTTAATCTTGTCAACTATAGCTTGTACCAACTCAGGTCCTAAAAGTCCCCCTTTACCTTCCTCATCCCAACAAATAGGAGTTATGCACCATCTACCATACAAAGCTTCATAAGGTGCCATTTGAATTCCTGAGTGGTAGGAATTATTGTAAGCAAACTCAATTAAAGGTAGATGATCATACTATGATCCATTGAAGTCTGTAACATAAGCTCTTAACATTGCCTCCAATGTCCTTATCATCCTCCCTGATTGGCCATCAGTCTGTGGATGGAAAGTTGTGCTAAAATGCAACTTAGTTCCCAAAGCCTCTTGCAAGCTTTCCCAGAATCTGGAGATGAATATGGGATCTCTATTTGACACTATAGAACTTGGAATCCTATGAAGTCTGATTATTTCATCTATGTATTTCTTAGCCAAGGAATTCAAAGAATCTGTTTGTTTAATTGGCAAGAAATGTGTTGACTTGGTTAGCATATCGATAATCACCCATATTATGTCATGCTTCCTGTTGGTCCTTTGCAATCCCAATAAAGAAATCCATTGTAATCTTCTCCTACTTCCATTCAAGAATAGACAAAGGTTTAAGCTTGCTAGTAGGTGCTTGATGTTTTGCTTTAACTTTTTGGCACACTAAGCATTTTCTAGTATACTCTGCAACATCTTTCTTCATTCCTCTCCACCAGAATTGCTCTTTTAAATCTCTATACATTCTTGTACTCCCCGAGTGCATTGCATATGGAGCATTGTGTGCCTTATCAAGAATTTCATCTTTCAACTCTTGCATGTTTGGAATACATAATCTTTTGCCTACCACTATCAATCCATCTTCTCTTGTCTCTTGATCATAACTTTGTCTTCTGACCTCCAAATGACCTTATTTTTAAAGCATTGGTTTCCTAACACATTCCTCTATCTCTCCAAAAAATTTATAGATTTTGGTATTAATTTAAAAAAGATTGATTGAATCAAAGTGAGGGGATCGGTTGGAAGAGTGTGAATTGGATATTTTTATCAAACATGCTTCAGTATTTTGATGATATCTTAACCCTTAGAGCTCCAAATGAGATGATTATTATTTCTAAATAAGATAGAGACATATATCTACAAAGTATCTGAAGGAATAGAATTTTAATTCAGTCCCTAAGACTTTCAATTTCTGGAGTGAAGTTGGGTATAGTGTACTATTTCAGTTCAAAAACAGTCCGAAAATGTTTAGGCTATAACTTTCAAATTTTTGAACCAAATTGAATGATTTTAATGTCATTAAAGATTTAAGACAATGGGAAACAAATGTTTTGAAGAGGTCAAATTGAAATTCCAGTTTAAGTTTTCCCAAAATCTATTCGGAAATAGGAAAAGTGAGTTTTTTTTATGATTTCCTGGTGTGGGCACGCCACCTTTGTGGGATGCTCGTCCAGATGTCACTTAGGACGTCGGGCACATGACTCGCAAGGGCGGGGTCCCAAGAAAATAAATAAGCAAAATATATTACACTAAACATGTGACTAAAAATATGACTAAATCATAATTTATGATTCATACTTACCAGTGCTAGCTATAGCTACACCATATGCTTGTGGTAAAATAAATTGGTTAAGAAGCAAAATATAAAGATATGGAGAGAGATTGATAAATCTAAACTATTGAATACTTAAAGGCAAGCATTGTCTAAGTGTGGGGGAATTTGAGAGCATGCATAAAATACATATATTTCATATTAATTCCCTATGTTCTGATTGATAAAATGCTTGTAATTATGAATTATAATTATACATTTTATACTTTATGGAGTAGATTAGAGATTTAAATGAAAATGTGCTTGAAAGTGGAAATTTAACAAAGAAGGAATGAAGATTCAAATTTTATAAGAGAATAAAAACCTACAAAAGAAAAGTTCTACAAGAGGTCTAAGTATAGGGTATACCTATGCCTTAGTTCATATGTCTACTCCAGAATTTAACATGACTAAATAAATGAGGCCCTTTTAAAGTTAGCAGACGTTAGTTATTTCTGCTGACCTTAGTTATTTCTGCCCCTATTTTGCTCTATTAAGAGTTTTGAATAGGTGAAAAACAAGCCTGTTTTGGTAGGATGATCCCAATGAAAGTGGGATTCTTTAGATCTAATCTTGATCTTAACTTTTAGCCCTTTTTTAGGAAAAATAGATAGGGTTTTGAAATTATTTATAAGAAAGAGACGTAGACGGCAACATCCATCTCTCTCTACCATCTTGGTTCATCTTAGTTTTTTTCTACATTCTTGGGACAGTTCTTTATTTTATTTTATGTTTTCTTTGAGAATCATATGTAGCTAAACTCTCTTTTTCTGATCAAAGGTTAACTGAATTTTTATTCTTTCAGAACTATAAGATTTAGTTGTTCTTTTTTACTCTTTTGTCCTTTTGTATGTATATAACTTATTAGAATATTAAATTTATTATTTTATTTGATTGATACAAAAAGGGTTTATTATTTAATTATCAAAATAATATCCTGTCAATTAGAACAATTAAATATATAATTGTTTAATAGTTCTGATGCTTAGTAGTGAAATAACTTAGTTCAATATAGGATATTCTACTCATATTATATGGATATATAATTTAATCAAAATAAATTGATATTTTGTGTTCATTAGCTTGAATTAGTGGTCTTTAGTTTTAATGTTATTTAGAGACTAAATCCTAAGAGTCTTTTTCTTTATAAAAAAGAACTATTCAAAAAGTTTATTTTAGTTAATAAAGTAATGAGAGATAGGTTCTTAGAGCTTGTTAAAAATCATAAATAGTTTATCAAGGAATAAAAGGGCTTATCTTTGCATTAATGATCAATTCAAATAATCAATACTTAAATTATAACTTAGGCTAGATGTTTGTGGTTATGTGATTTTTTTAATTGAATTATTGATTAGTTTTTATGTCCTTTCTTTAATATATTTCAATTTCTGACTTAAAATCTCCCCTTCTTTTATTTTGATTGTTAACTTGGTGAAAGAGATAAACTTTACTAGCCCCTATGGATTCAACCTTGCTCATCACTATATACAATTCATTTGTGATAATAGTATGCTTATATTTTCTAAATTATATAACTACCAGATTCAAGGTGTTTGCCTCTTATATAGCATAAGATATATACTTGTCAATTATAGAAAAATAAATTTGATTTTACACTTACCATTAATGGGATTCTTGGGTCCAATTTTCTCAAACTCCAATTGTAACACCCACATACCCTGGGAGGATATGCAGATGCTACACAAAACAGAACCAAAGTAATCCAATACATAAACATCTCTAGAAACTCAAGGAGCCTACATTTCATTCATCATTGGTCAGGTCATATTCAAAACATAGCATACATATAATAGTTATTACATACAAGTCTTAAATCCAAATCCAAACTATATTAAGGTTTTTACAAACCACTAAACAAAACACAAAATACAACATACCTCATTACATTGAAGAACAACTCAAAACAAACTGAACATGCCCAGAACAAAACATAATCTTCTTGGCCGCTGCGGTTGTCTTTGTCCCAGTCTCAAGTCTTCAAGAGACACCAAAGTGTCAATATCAATAGAGACTTATGTCTCAGACACCGAAGTGTCAACATTGAAGTGTCGACACCTTAAATGTGTCCAGGAGCAAGCTGCAGACCCTTCTAATCATGCCTATTTACCCACGACTAGGACTTGACAGTTTTAAAATAATCCATTTGAGATTTCACAATCACAAGCAAAAGATGTTAAATCTTTATTCCACTTTCCTCAAATTGAACATATATATATATATATATATATGCACATCCAACTAATCATACCTTATAAGCAATAACATTTGTAATAATATACCATTAAAGGCATTATGTATTTCCCATTCCATGTCATGACACAAATTTCCAATTTGTAACCAATCATATTCAATTCACAACACATAAACCTTTTGAAACACCTTGGTATTCATAAGAACACATTTATCTTTAAACACATCATTCTTTTCAACATTAGACACATTATTAATTAACCTCACATTTTTTAAGTAGTTATCTCCATTAATAAATCATAACTCAATTACCTTTTACTCCATTAATCTAACATCATCTAGGTTCATTTTTAATCTCAATTAAGTTTAATTAAACCATTGTTAAAAGCGTTAACCTTAGATATGTCAACAATTGCACAAAACTAAGTTTTTCAGCTTCCTAACCCTTTTTCATATTTTCTCAAGACAGGTTTCGGGTCAGTTTTGTATGGCTATTTTGACATAGAAAATGAGATTTTTGGGCCATAAGTTGTTCCAAAAAATGTTCCTATATGTCTTAAGTTTCTAACGAAATAAAATTAATGCAATTTGGTTCAGTATTCTAAAGTTATACTCAAAATACTACAGACTGTTCTCAAACAGGGACAACAACTAGTATTCAACTTCAAGTCGGATTTCAAATCCCTTAGAGACAAAAATAAAATTCCATTCATTTATGAAAATTCTAGAAATAAATTTGTAGAAATATTTGTTTAGTTTAATCTACAATTAAAATCACCCCATTTTGATATCTCCAGGTCAAGTTATGGTTAAAATACCGATGTCTGTTCAGTGGAACCACTACAATTGTCGTAAACCTTCATAACCCCTTCACCATAGTTCATCACTTCCACTTCAATTCCACCTTATTCATGCCTCAATTCCACATCAATTTCATTTCCTGAACCAATTCAAAAATCATTCATTAACTAACTTACTAATCAATGTCTTCCACGCATCAAAAACAAACTAGAAATTATCACACAAATATCATTTTTCCAGCTTTCATTTCTCATCATCTTAACACATATTCCATGCTAATTCAATTATCATACAACTTATATTAATGCAAGCTATCAAGTTTAGAATTACATTACATGTTTAATTTCAAATTCCAACTCCAAAGAACAAACCAATCTAGCCTTCCAAGTAAGCAAACACAATTGCAAAATCAAGGTGACTAAAAAGACAACAGCATAGAAGATCACATACTCTACTTCCTTGATGCAATATCTTACATGAATTCTAAGTGAAATTGAATCAAAATTCAAAGTTAAGAGAGGGTGAATGGTGGTGATGTTTCAATGAAGTCTACAAAAATTCCTAGTGAGACACCTAAGTTACAAGGTGTCCTAATCTTAGAGGAGCACATGTCACCAAAGCATTGGTCACACTTGTCCCCCTTTTAAGCTGCCATAAGTCACACATCTATAAAGCCATGTGTTACTTAATGAATTCTTCCATGTGTCATTAAATGATTAGTCCACATGTCACTCCAAGATTGGTCCACTTGTCACTCAATCAGTGGTGCCAAATGTCAATAACTCATAGGCTTCTATTAGGCCATTTGTTACTTAATGAATGTTGCCATATGTCATTAAATAATTAATCTACATGCCATTCTAAGATTGGTCTTGTCACTTAATTAATGGCGTCAAATGTCAATGCATTAGCCATGCCAAATGTTAATTACTCATAGGCTTAGTCATTCTAATTTTCATGTACCAACTTATCTTACCACCTAACAATTTTCCCAATCCAAATGTACATTTTAATACCTTAATCCTCTAATGATGTTAATTAATTCCAATTCACTAAGTATGATTCATTAAACCAAAATTTAAGTCATATGCAATTCTCACTCATATCATAATTTTTAACACCTACCATACATGTACTTTTATGAACATGTAACATTCCAACTAGGGTACAATTTAGGGCCTTACAATTCTCTCCCCCTTAAAAGAATTTTGTCCTCAAAATTCATACTTGATAGGAATAGTTGAGTATACTGAAGAGCTAACTGACAAGTTATCATACTAGTCTGATAACTTTTGTACACATACATTGAATCTGGCTTGTACCTCCTGAACATTCTGGTATAGAATATTTTGTGGATCCAAGTCCTTCTAACAATAGCAATAGTGTTATCTCATAGTCAAGAACCCAATAACATAGTTTGGATACTTTACAACAAATAAAGTACATGCACTCTCTATAGTATATTCAGCTTCTCATGCCTGAGTCTCATACTTATTTGACTCCAATATTCACATCTAATTCATTCAATACTCATTTGTTCCTAAAAATGGAACATTTGATTTACATGACACAATTCAGTGAAGGTTCTCATACAAGAGATTTCTTTCCTCAATAATTTGTACTGTTCACAAAATCCTTATCTGTCAACTATGTTCGCCATTGCTTTTTCTCCATTTATAATATCTCAATAAGATTAATATTAATCACTATCATATGTCATGTAACATACCACTCCCATAGAGCATATACCCGACATACAGAAGGATATTCGGGAACATACTCTACGAAAATGGCACGTTAAGATTATTAAATCAATTCATTTTACATTTTAATTCATTTCATATAACTTAAAACATTCCAATAATTATATTGTTCCATTTTTATTCATAAACATATACAGTCTCAAATGTCATTACATTTCCAAAAGTCACATGTCCATTATACAACAGTTGAGAGATACAATCCTTGATACAACATAACTAAGACATTTACAGGTACAACTGATCCTGACACTTACCCATATCCAAATGCAGAAGTTACTTCAACTAGACTAGCTAGATTTCTCCCGAACTTGAAAAACATTGTTGCAATTTTGATGAGTTTGCGAGCTCAGTGAGTGAACCATCATCGATGTGCTCACTCAAAACAGACATAAATATCGCAAGTATATAACACAGTTCAATTAGTATTTCATATCACTTAAAATCAAATCTCATATATCACTTCATTCAGAATATAGTACCTGAACGCAAAATACATCATATTCCAACAAGTCCATGATGAACACAAGCATTTCGTATAATCATTTCAGGATAATCTAATCATTCATATCATCCACATATACACAAACATATCATATCATTGTATCTATGCAATTCAGTCATTCTTTGCAAATATTCACATGGTACATATAAAGATATGGATGTAATACACATGAGACTCCACTTTCATTTTTATTTTGTTGTGACCGAGTGCCTATTACTTGATCCATATCCCTTGTGGATACTGGGCTTATTTCAGGTGCTGGCCCATATCCCTTGTGGATACCTGGCTTATTTCAGGCACTGGCTGTTGGACCTCGTCTCCGGAGTCTAACTCGTGCTTGCTCTGATACCAAAAGTGTTAGACTCTGGAGACGGGGTCTAACATGTTTTGGTATCAGAGCAAGTACGAGTTAGACTCCGAAGACGGGATCCAACATGTTTTGGTATAAGAGCAAGCACGAGTTAGACTCTGGAGACAGGGTCCAACATGTTTAACTCCTTCTTTTACTTTATACCACCTTACCAAAATCGATAATACACCATATTAAACTCCAAAAATTTCTAATTCATAAATTCTAATTTATTTCCATGCTTGATAATCTAATAAAATAATTAACAGAAAATAAAAATATAAAAATCCTAAAAGCGGGATCCAATACTGGCCCATATCCCTTATAGATACCTGGCTTATTTCAAGCATTGACCTATATCCTTTGTGGATACCACGCTTATTTCAGGCTGGTCACTCAGGTCACAACTCCTTTATCTGATCATGCACATCAATTTCATGAAATGCATCATCTCACATAATGTGCCATGAATCACTTTTATTCGGTATACACAATCATCTATCACAAACATCGGATCAGAGTTCAGCATTCAACATTCAGTTGAGCATCACTTATTCCATTCACGTTCATATTAAAATTTATCATTGAAACTTGATCTGACATTCAACAATAATATTAAGTAGCACTTATTCATTCAAATTCACATACAATGAGCACTTCCAATATAGTCCCAAATAATGATCTCCTCGGACAATTGATGCCTAAAATTATCACAATCAAACCAGTAACAGTTCATTATATAAAAATTAAACAAGAGCAATTCAATCATAGTGAGATACATCTAAGTCAACTCACTACACATATAACTCAAACATAAAAACACATATAATTGAGTTGACACATCTAAGTTGACTCACGGTATATTGCAGGTGAGCCATTGCCTTAATGGTTCGGCAGTGTTTAGATGTTGTCGATTAACTTGTGCATCTATATCATACAACACACACATAATCCACACATTACTAAGTTGATTAATCATATAATTTTTCAACCATGCATATGTATATGTATCATGTTCAATGCATGCTCAATTGACTATCCCAGGTATGTATCCTTATTCACAAGTCTTGACCATTCATTCATTATAACTTTTACATAACTTGTGTAAAATTAGGTTCATACCTTAGGTAAGTTTGATCACTCTTAATTCATCAATCATACAATCACCAATCCTTTTCTAATGCTTTATATTCACATAATTTCCTAATTCTCATTCATTTATAAATAATTCACATTGTTTATATCCTTTGAATCACATTTGCATTTAAGGGAACATCCCTATACCATTAATAACTCATACTTATCAAATTCATATGCATTGATATCAAACAATCCATTTCTAACATTAATTAATAACCTAAACTCATCAAACACTTAACTAATTGATTCATCATCAAACTAAGTTCATTTCAAGTCTCAATCAAGTCCAAATACACCTATGTATAGTGCCTTATCCTTATATGATTCAACCAAAAAACAAAACACAATTCTTTCTCACTTCCAAGCATTTCCACGATCGTGGGAAGGAACCAATATAATTCCCACTATCGTGGGATGGGTGAACCGAAAGTTCACCTTAACTTTCCTTCCACTTTTCTTTCACCTTCAAGATAGTTCATCAATTATACCTCAATTATACCTTAAAGATACTTCAATTCCTCATCAATTCATCTTTAATTCTAATTCCAATTCAAATCATTCATTTGGTAGTTCACAAATTATGGTCTTTCAAGCATCAAAATCAAAACAGAACATAACCAATCCATTCATTAAATTCCCAGCACCCATTCAACACCAATACTATAGCCAAATTCATCATTGATCAATCATCATAAATTTATTCTAACATATTTCAATATTTCAATAAATCACTTACCAGTTCAGCTCAATGTCTCCTCAAACATCAAGCTAACCTAACCTTATGTGCAATGTTTACATCCTCTTCTTCCTAACGTTTCTTTATAAATAAGCTGTCTTCTTTTAATCATAACTCTCTCTACAAAGATACAAATTCCATGATTCTTTTTCCACTTGAAATTAGTCTTATTATATCCAAAAATTACACAAACATCATCTCCCTTTAAAATATAATCTCCATCCAAATTCTGTCTTATTTCTGGTAAGAAACAAACTGGCAACCAATACTCAAACCATAATAAATTATTATAAAGACATCTTCTAACTAAACCATTTCACAGAAGCACTAATACCACATTAATAATCATTTTTCATGTTTTATACTTTCACTAATTCGGACTCTAAGGTCCTTAAAAATCAAGAAATAATACAAGGTTCATGTATAGGGATCTATCACAGGCAGTATTAGGGAAACGAACATAACTGAAGATCTAGTCACTATTTTATCAAGAAACTTTCACAGAGGTCAATATAAGACCTATATCTACAACTTTTATTCTTTGAGTTTCTTTAAATTCGTGCTCTAAGGATATGAAAAACAGATCAAAAGAGAAAGATGAAATTGAAACCAGAATTTCAACTAACCTTGATAACCTCTTTCCTTCTCCTCTTCTCTCGCCCTTTTTCTCTCCTTCTCTTCTTATTTTCTTTTTTCTCCCTCTTCTAACCTTAGGACCGACCTTCACTGTCACTTCTATTGCCTTTTTCATTCATTTTCTCTAGAAAATTTAAAGAAATTCAAACTAATCCATCTGTCACCATTCCACTGGTCCATGTGTCACCATTCTATTGGTACTTATGTTATCCTTCTATTGGTCCATATGTTACTATTCTATTGGTTCATGTGTCAGTTACTTTAGGCTCCACATGTAACTCATTTAAGCTGCCATATGTCACTACTTATAAGGCTACACATGTCGCCAATTGTAAGGTTACACATGTCACTAATTGTAAGGCTACATATTTCATCATTTGTAAAGCTACACATGTCACCATTATATTGTTCCACATATCACAAGTCTAAGGTGCCATTTGTCACAAATTTAAAGGGCCACTTGTAGAAATTATACTTAAGCCACTTTTCATCCATTCAAGTCCGCCCAACGGACATTTACGGGTCAATTTCCAGATTTCTAACTCCTAAAAGTTACCTATGATCCCTCTTATGTATATCTATCATTTCTAACTTATTTTCATCATCATTTCCCTTCATTCTCACTTCAATTTCAGCTCAGTATTATTTACAAAAAATCATAATCTATGTTTGGTAATCAATCCAAAAACATAGCATTCAAACTTATACACATTCATCACAATTTCTGCACATGTTCAACTCCCTTTATCACCTTCATTTCATCTCTAACTTATCACACTAATTCTTCCCAATTCAAGACAACATAGTACTCTTTTTCTATTAAATCAAGTTAGAAAAGGTCTATAAAGTGTCCAGCATGCACCCTGTGCAGAATCACTAACTTGTAAAAAGCATATCTCTCAACTTCGATGTCTAAAAATTACAAACTTTATATCATTGGAAAGCTAAGACGATAAACTACAACTTCCAAGAGGACAACCTTGTCCTAAATAGCCTAAATTAATACAATTTTCCCCCTGAAGTCAGAACACAAATTTTACCCCTGTGAATGCTTGAAAATGCAATGCAAAAACTTGGAAAGTCATAAGCAAAACATAAATATATTTCATTAACATCAAAAGAAAAGAATTTTATAAAGCTTTAATGGGCATTTCAAGACCTAAATACATCATTGGTCTCATAATCCACAAATACAAAATATACATGAACGAGTGTTACTTGAAATGCGGTTAAAGCCTTGAGTTTTCCTATACTAATTTAAATAAAAAAAATGCAGACTTAGAGTGATGCCTTCACTCTCTATCATTTGATCTCTGCTCTTCACCTGGAGATGGGAGGAATGAGGGGTGAGCTTAAAATCTCGTGGGTAACAAGTTTATAATAGAGAAACAAGCAAAAACATTGAAAATATTCATTTCCATAGTAAATTGCGTTGAATCCATAAAATGCGTATTTCTTAAATTCTCAAGCTTGTCAAACAATTCATAAACAACATAGGTCATGTATTCATCAAACTTGTCAACAAATCATAAACAACTTAAGTCATGTATTCATCAAACTTGTCAACAAATCATAAACAACTTAAGCAGTCATAATGGTTTGGGTAGTCCATATACATGAGGGAGTTCTTGCGAAGCTCCGATAAATATGAGGGAGTTTTTGTGAATCTCTAATAAACATGAGGGAGTTCTTGCGAATCTCCAGTAAACATGAGGGAGTCCGTGATGGAGCTCTATGCCACTAATGGCAGGCGGGAGAACACGTGGCATAACATAATGGACCACCACAAACCCACACAAACATGAATTTCATGACTTTTAAACATATTGCACAAAAGGCAGTTTTCGGAAACATGATTTCTATAAGCATGATATATTTCAAATATAATTTCCATCATCATTTCATAAATCATCAACAAGATTCATGTACCAAACATGTAGCAATTATGTAAATCATTTAAAAAGCAATAAATGCAACATTTATAAAGCAATTGAAATCATTTAATTCTATTTAATTGAAAAAATACTCATGGCTCATTAACTCAACTATAAACATGTACCCATCTGGATTCCTTACTTAAAAACTTGCTTAAAAATGCCCCTCCTCTTGCTCCTCTTGCCTCTCTTGATTTCCTTTAACATTGGCACAAATGCAATTCAATAGGAATACAAATTGAGAACCAAAAAGCATATTCACCAAAAATTGATTCTAGAATACTTAAACTCATGTATTTCCTAAGCTTCATTAAACAAAACCCTTCCAAAAATCCCAAGGAATAAAAATGTGCCTACCTTGAATCTTCACCAAACAAAGAGATGTTTGGCTCAAATGGAAGCTCTTCTCTTCCTCTTTCTTTTCTCTTCTTGAATACCCTCAAAATCACTCTTAAAAACTAATAAAAGATGAAACCCTAACTTTGTCTTCTTCCTTCTCTCTCATAAACGAAACCCTCTCTCCTTTTATTCTTTTTCACATTTTTCTCTTTATTCTCTCCCTTCATTCATGTTTTTCTTCATCTCATAAACAAGACAACATTTTCCTCTTCCAATTATACCCTTAAAGAGTGCTAAATGTCCACTTTACCCTTCCTTTAATGCTTCATGGCTTTTATACTTAAGTGGCATGCCACAATTGCCCTCAATACATTCCTTCTGTTTTAATTTAACTAACCAGTGTAATAAAATCATACTAACATTATAATAAATAATTAAACTCCAATAATAATTCTATCATGACCGTATAATTTATTTAAATCATGCTTAACTAAACGAAAAAATTCAGAGGCCAACATTTCTCCCCCTCTTAAAAGAATTTTGTCCTCGAAATTCTTACCTGAGTTCATTGAAGAGGTGTGGATACTTCTCCTTCATAGCCTCCAAGGGCTCCCACATGGCCTCTTCCTTAGAAAGGTTTTTCCACAGGACTTTAACCAGTTAAACTGTCTTATTCCTGAGGATCTTTTCCTTAGTGTCCAGAATCTCCACTAGAGTCTCCTCATAAGTCAGATCATCTCTCAACTAAACCTCAGTGTTCTGAATAATGTGGGAGGGATCTAATTTATACGTCCTTAACATGGAAACATAAAAGACATCATATATCTATGACAATTCTAGTGGCAGCACCAATCTATAGGCCAATGGTCTAATCCTCTCAACAATCTCGTAAGTACCAACGTATTTTGGGCTCAATTTGCCTTTCTTACCAAACCTCATGACTCCTTTCTAAGAAGACGTCTTAAGAAACACTTTCTCACTAACTTCATACTCCATTTCCTTTCGGTGTGCATCAATATAACTCTTCATTCTATCTTGAGCTTCTTTAAGTCTTTGCTTAACTAGATTGACCTTGTCAACTGTCATTAATAGGATTTCACCATTTTCTTCCATATAGTGCTTCATAAGGAGCCATCTGAATGTTCGAGTGATATGAATTATTGTAAGCAAATTTGACCAATGGCAAGTGCTCGTCCCAAGCACCTTTGAAATCCATCATACATGCCTTGAGCATTTCTTCAATGGTTTGAATGGTCCTTTTAGATTGACCATCTGTTTGGGGATAGAAAGCAATGCTAAATTTTAACTTGGTCCCTAAAGCTTCTTGCATGCTTTCCCAAAATCTTGAAGTAAACTGAGGATTTATATTAGAAATTATAGAGTTTGGAATCCCATGTAGTCTCACTATCTCATCAATGTACTTCTTTGCTAGCATATGCAGAGAATCAGTTTATTTAATTGCTAGAAAATGGGATGACTTCGTCAAACGGTCAACAATAACTCATACGGCATCATGCTTCCTACTGGTCTTGGGCAAACCCATCAGAAAATCCATAGTTATCCTTTGCCACTTCCACTCAGGAATGGACAATGGCCTTAACTTGCCTGAAGGTGCTTGGTGTTCAGTCTTGACTTATTAACACACTAGACACTTACTTGCATATTTTGCTACATCTTTCTTCATACCTTTCCACTAGAAATGTTCTTTCAAATCTTTGTACATCTTGGTGCTACCTGGGTGTATGGCATAAGGCGCATTGTGTGCATCGTCAAATATCTCATCCTTTACCTCCTTGACATTCGGAATACAAAGTCTATTGCCTACAACCATAAGTCCATCATCCCTTACTTCTACTTTAGGTTGCTTTCCATTTTTGATTTCTTCTCGAAGCTTGTTCAAATCTGCATCTAGTTCCTATAACTCCTTAACTTTCTTTCTGAGTATTGGTCTCACTTTGAAATTAGCAATAATGTAATCAAGTTCCTCCTATTTCAAGCTTATTCTAAGCTTAGCCATCTCTTCCAACAATGGTAGATAAATTGTCTGAACATGGGCTATGGAGGATTTCCTACTCAAGGCATCAGCCACTACATTTGCCTTGCCCAGATGGTATTCAATTCACAAGTCATAATCCTTAAGTAACTCTAACCACCTTCCCTATCTCAAATTTAACTCTTCCTGGCTCAATAAGTACTAAGACTTTTATGATTTGTAAAAATCCTCATCTGAACTCCATACAGATAATGTCTCCAAATTTTCAAGGCAAAAATTATTGCTGCTAATTCTAGATCATGGGTCGGGTAATTCAATTCATAAGGCTTTAGCTAACGCGAGGCATAAGCTATTACCTTGTCTCCTTGCATCAACACACATTCTTGAAGCATCAATATAAACTGTATAACCCTCATTTCCCATGGGCAAGGTCAGAATTGGAGCACTTGTCAATCTGTGCTTAAGTTCCTCAAAGCTCTTATGACATTCATCACTCTGGATAAACTTCTAATTTTTTCCTTAATAACTTAGTCATTGGAGCAGCTATCATGGAGAATCCTTCAACAAGCCTCCTATAATATCCTGTCAGACCCAGAAAGCTTCTCAGTTCTGCTACTATTTTTGGTGCATATCATTTTACCATTGCTTCAATTGTCCTCAGATCGACATGTACCCCACCTTTTGAAATTATGAGTCTAAGGAATATTACCTTATAAAGCCAAAATTTACAATTGCTGAATTTGGCATAAAGCTCCTTCTCCCTTAGTGTTTGCAACATTATCTTTAGATGTTCCTTATGTTCCTCTTTGCTCTTGGAATAAACCAGAATGTAATCTATAAATACTATGATAAATTGGTCCAAGTATTCCTTGAAGACCATATTCATGAGATCCATGAACGCAGCTAGAGCATTGGTCAATCCAAATGGCATGATTAGGAACTCATAATGCCTATAACGTGTCCTAAAGGCTAGCTTGTGTACATCAGATTCCCTGATTCTGAGCTGATGATAGCCTGACCTGGGATCAATTTTAGAGAAGACCTTTGCTCCTTGTAGTTGGTCGAACAGATCATTGATTCGTGGCAGAGGATATGTTAGACCCCATTTCCGGAGTCTAACTCCTACTTGCTCTGATACCACAAATGTTGGGGCCCGTTTTCAGAGTCCAACTCCTATTCGGAACA
>JAOQMS010101692.1:0-18354 GCA_027563885.1 Erythroxylum longipes | reverse complement strand
TATATATCACATTGAAAATATTATGTGACCATATTGATGGCAAAGATTTTATGAATGAGGTGGAGTATGCAAATGTAAATGTAAATCTATTGCTGAAAAATATGATAGATAATTTGTCTTTTATTTTTATTATCTTATGTATTTGGTGTTAGAAAACAGAAGCAGTATATTTAATGGAGATAGCTGAGTTTATCTTGTTTCCACCCCACACACGCAACATACATATGTATGAGATAACCAATCTGGTAATTACAAAAGTAGTTACCAAGAGCTACACATATAGAGAGCAAAGATTTAGAAAACCTATAAGCTTAAAGACAAACTATTACAGAAGTTAACAGGTTCCACATTAAAGTGTACTGTTCATTAAGGACTCTAGTTTTGTATAAGCTGATGTATCCTCTGATTTGCATGATGATTCTATTGCTAAATTGATCTTTTATTATACTTTTATCTTGAATATATATAAACTTGTTGTCAAGTAAGATTAGGCAGAACACACCAACTGTTGTTGGTCCTTAAAACCTTATTTCATAACACGATCTTATTATTAGGTACTTATATTGTCAGTAGTTTGTAATTTTTCAATCTTTGCCTATTTACATTGAGTTACTGGGTCTTTTTTATTTATAGCCTATGTTGTTTTCTTTAAATATAGTTGATGAATATTACTTAATTAATTAATAGTATCATTGAAATCTAATGTTGAATTGAATGCAAGTGATTGACATAGGACCTGGTCTACCCAAGAAGAAGAATAAGGCTACACTAAGCAGTTTAGTACTGGCACAATTGCAGTCGCGGTACTGTCAGCTTCTTGGAAGTCTAGCTGATGAGCCATCTATTCGTACACAGCCAGAAGATCACACACCTGCACCTTGTGAGCCTACTCTAACACCAAAAGATGTCACATCTGCGCCTATTACTCATCTTAGAGATAAGTATCTACAAATTTTAAGAATGCGACGCAATATTAGTTCTCCATCAACTTCTTAAGAGATGCCTCCATCAACTTCTCAAGAGATGCCTCCAGCTTCTTGTAATTAGCCACCAGTACAAGACATTAGCCCCTTTACCAGTATTAGTGCTACCTCTGTAAGCACTGTAGGTATGATCTTTCACATCACATTGGTTAAACATACAAGTTTAATAATTTTGTTTATCTAACCAATTAAGAGTATGTTATATGCTTATTGTAAAATATTCCTTTGCTATATTTTAGGATCTATGACTAATCCGAAAAAGACAAGGGGTGTCATAAAAGGACACGGATTGGCAAAGATTAATAAGGAAATAGGTAAGAGATTGGAGATAGAGATCTCCCCACTGAAGGATGAACAACCAACTCCATACAGTTTGGAAAATTATTGAGTGAGATTGGTGTGGTATCCCGAACTTCCTTACTTGTAAGAAAAAATGGAAAAAAATAACTAATGACGAGTTGGACATTGCATTTGATAAGTTAGACGTAAGTATTATAAAACTATCTAATTTGTATGTGTTTTCCATATGCCTAAAGCTTTGACCAATAATTTATAATTTTTTGCAGTAAAAGTTGGAAGTCAAGGGAATGAGGACAGACAGCGAAGTACATGCCGCTGTCAAGAAGTTTCTTTCTTTAAGGTCTAAAGATCAAAGATTGCATTTAAAAAAGCATTTTACCAAGCACGGAAAGGATGTTAAGTCGTATAATGTCACAGTGGCGGAGTGGATGTATTTATGCGAATATTGGTAGCAATCAGCTATAAAGGTTAGTTAATTTGATCACAAAACTTAATTTCACAACTTTATTTACAACTGATTATATTTTATTATTTATGAATTGTGATTTATGGATGTTATAATAGATTTTATTACATTTACAGTTAGGAAAAAAGTCAAAAAGCCAAATTGGCTAGGGGTCAGGTCAAATGTCAACCAAACTTCAGCTGCAAGACCTTTATAACGATACGACATGAGATTGTGAGTTATTATCTTTTTAATTATATTTTACTTTGATTGACATTTCAAAATGTATAATAAATATTACTAATAATATATTTCTATACAACAGAGTGACAAAGATGGAGAAGAGTATGACCGGATGAAGATATGGTATCACACTCATTATGATGAAAGTAAAGGTCAATGGACAACTATCGAATGTAGAGAAAAATGGGTGAGTACATAGTTCATTTACAAATATTTCTTAAATGAGACTGTGTGTCTAATTAATTCTTAATTTTTTAGGAATTAATGTGTAAGGAATTGATAGATTCAATAGAACAAGGTCATCCGATGACAGTGGATGAAGTGTGCGATAAAGTTTTGGGCACTAGATCTGATTATGTTGTTGGCACGGGAGTTGGGCCTCGACCGCAAGGGAAGACTTCGGTCAGAAAGAGACTTTGAGATGAACTAGCGGATTTGAAGAAGGTTAATTAGAAGTTACAGTCTCAAGTCGATGAATTGAATAAAAAATTTGAACAAATGCAGGACCAATTAACTACTAAAGTCGAACAACAAAAAATTGAATTTGAACAACAAAAAAAGCTCTTGGAACTTTTATGTTCTACACATAATATTCGTTTAGATTAGATATATGTACTCATATTGATATCTTAATAGATTTGTGATGTACTTTTTATATTAATTATTGTATTATGACATGTTTGGGAATTGCAATTAAATAATAAATTATCTTCACGTATGAAATTCTTGTGATACATAAATAATTATTAAATTTAATGACATACCAAAAAATTTAACAATTATTAAATAAATAAAATTGATAAATATTATTCAATATTTATTAAATAAATAAGATTTAAAATTTTGTTATTTAAAAAATAATTATTAAAATTGGATAATTATTAAATTAAAATTATTTTTGAAAAAATAAAAAATTAATAAAAGAAAATAACTGTATTCTGTGACGTTTTTCTATAACATTTCACGACGTTTTTAAAACGTCAGGGAATCATCCATAAAACTACATTTTGCAACGTTTTCAGGAAATGTCGCAGAAAACTATATCCGACGATGTTTTCAAAAACGTCGCAGAAAACTACATTCCGCAATGTTTCTTAAAACGTCGCCGAATGTGTCTTTCCGTGACGTTTCCTAAAACGCTGCAGAATGTGGATTTCTGTGACGTTTCCTGAAACATCGCCGAATGTAGCTTTTCGTGACGTTTCGTAAAATGTCACGAAATGTGAAAGATTTGACGATGTTTTCCTAAAACGTCCCAGAAAGGCCAACCTTTTAGTGACGTTTTCATAAACGTCGCAGAATGTCGATGTTTTCTGCGAAATTTTATATAAAACGTCACAGAAATCTTTTGCCTAAACCACATTCGACGACGTTTTTTGTTACCTTTTTTAAAACGTCGCAAATGGTATTCTGTGATGTTTTTTAAACGTCACAAATTGCCCTGTTCTGTTGTAGTGACAATATGAAGAAACTTATTAGGGGTCTTGGTTTGCCTATTAAAAAGACTGATTGTTGCAAATTGGGATGTATGTTGTATTGGGGAGATGATGTCGAATTACAAGAGCGCAAATTTTGTGGTCAATTTAAGTTCAAGCCTAGAAAGCATTCTATGAAACATAAGTTAGTACCCTAAAAGTGGATGTATTATTTCCCATTAACTCCGAGACTTCAAAGACTATATGCTTTTGATATTACTGCGTCTCATATGAGATGGCATAATGAACACTAACAGGAAGATAGAATAATGAGTCATCCATCTGATGCATTGGTATGGAAACATTTCAATAACCCATTATGAGTTTACAGTTGAAAGTCAAAATGTTAGGTTGGGATTGTCTACGAATGAATTCCAACCTTTTGGTCAATCCAGCCAGCAATATTCATCATGGTCAGTCATAATTACTCCTTACAATTTGCCTCCATGGATAAGTATGAAAAATGAATATATGTTCTTGACAGTGATTATGCCAGGGCCTACAAATACAAAGCATAAAATTGATGTATTCTTACAACCATTGATATCTGAATTGCAGCATCTTTAGGAATATGGTGTTGAGACATATGATATGTCTCTGAAATAAAATTTTGTGTCGAAGGCAACTTTGATACGAACCATTAGATATTTTCTAGCATATGCCATGTTTTTTAGCTGGAGCACAGTAGGGAAATTGGCTTGTCCTTATTGTGGCAATGATTCTGATGCGTTTTATCTTCTAAGCGGGGGGAAAATATGTTGGTTTGACAACCACATAAAATTTCTTCCTCCAAATCATCCATTTAGATGAAATAAACAAAAGTTCATTAAGAATAGGATGATAAAAATACCTCCTCCCCCTTACAAAGCTAGTGAAGAGATATTGCAGGAGATTGACGAATTAGGCTTGCTGAAAGTGACAGAATTTGAAGCTGATAAAATTAATACAAGCATTAGTAGAAACTTCGACTGGAGAAACGAAGCATCTTTTGGGATTTGCCATATTGGAAAACTAATTTGATACATCATAATCTAGATGTGATGCATATTGAAAAAATATTTTTGACAATTTGTTCAATACTATAATGAACATTGAAGGGAGGACAAAAGATAATGCAAAATCACGAGCTGATTTGAAACGTTTTTATAGAAGAAATGAGTTATATAAAGATCTTTGCACTGGTAAATATACGAAAGTATGTTACACTTTGGACAAAAAATGGAAGGAAATATTGTATGAATGGTTGAAAAGTCTAAAGTTTCCTGATGGTTATATTTTAAACTTGGCAAGGTGTGTTGACATGAGGAAGTATAAATTGTTTAGGATGAAAAGTCATGATTGTTATGTGTTTATGTAAAGGCTAATTCCAATTGCATTTCGAGAGTTGCTACTAAATAAGGTTTGGGAAGTAATAAAAGAATTAAGCTTGTTTTTTAAAAGCTTAACATCATCTGAAATCAAGTTGGCTGAAATGGAAAAACTAGAAAGTGAAATTCTAGTAATTTTGTGCAAGTTAGAAGGGATATTTCCTCCAAGCTTCTTTGACTGTATGGAGCATCTACCTGTCCATTTAGCACATGAGACTAAACTAGCAGGTATAGTTCAATATCGTTGGATGTATCCATTTGAGAGGTAATTCAATAAAAATGATTGCAATAGAAGTCGTAGCATGTTTTAATAACTAAAATTGGTATAACCCTATTCGCTGATATAGGTATTTGCATCACTTGCAGAAAAATGTGAAGAACAAGGATAAAGTTGAAGCTTTGATATGTAATGCTTATTTAGTGTAGGAAGTTAGTACATTTTGTTCACATTATTTTGAGCCGCATGTTCATACAAGAGAAAGAAAAGTTCCTCGTAATGACAATAGGGGAGGAACTAGTAATGTGGATGGTAACTTATCCATTTTCACATATCCTAGATGAACATATGGACGTTCAATAAGAAAAATGTTAACAGAGGAAGAAATTGAGGCTTGCCATGGTTACATTTTATTGAACTATCAAGAGGTTCAACCTTTCGTACAATAAGTATCAAGTGATTATTTCGGTTTTGAAATTTAGTGTTATTCATAACTGAAATACATAATAATGTTTTTAGATTATACGAGGAATTGTTACGCGAGCTCATGCCTGACAAAACACAGGATGATATCAATAAAGAAGTTGGAAGACACTTTTCTCGATGGTTCGAGAAATATGTAAGTTTTCACTTACAAATATTAACATGATTAAATTATAAGATTTAAGTGTTTAAATGACATTACACTGTTTAATACGATATTTCTTTCTTGTAGGCCTTAGAAAATCCAATAGAGAACAAGTTCATATGTGATCTTGCGAAAAGACCTTTGCGAACTGTTAAATCATATCCAGTGTATTTCGTTAATGGATACAAATATCATACAGAATATCATGGTCATAGTATGGTAATAATAAATAGTGGAGTTTGCATACAGGGAGAATTAATGGATTACTATAGGAAAATTATTAAGATACTTGAAGTTGAGTACCCTGCATTGCTAATAAAGCAAAGTGTGATATTTAAGTGTGAGTGGTTTGATCCAACTCCAAATGTTGGTACAAAAGTGTATAGCTGATACAATCTAGTTGAAATCAACAAGCAAAGAAGATTTCAATATTTTGAACCTTTTGTGTTGGCAATGCAAGCGATCTAGGTGTATTACATCCCTTTTCCTAGCTTATGACAAGATAAGTCAGATTAGTTGGCTATTTGCAAAGTTGAACCTATAGGTGTTTTTGAATCACGTGGAAAAGGAGAATAGAGAATTGAAAGTGAAGCGTTTCAGGAAGATGCTTATGAAATAAATGCATTTGTCGTATATGAGGATAATGAACCTTTGAACGATCCATGTAATGAATAGGTTGAAATTTTATTTGAAGAGGATGAGGAGGGCCAGAGACCTGAACAAGAGCCTGAGTTTGATTCAAATTCTTTAGAAAAAGAAGATGAATTTGCTTTACAATTAAGTGACGACAACGATTAATTTCTGTTTGTAATTGAATGTTATATTTAACAAATCAATTATTTCCTTTTCAATATATTGTATACAATATTGAAATCAAATTGTAATATTTCTACAAAATTCAATCAAATATTAATTTTAGGTTGAAATATGACACTAAAGAGAAGACATGATATGATGTAACCAAGATTTAGACCATGATTTGGAGGTACTTACTATACAGGTGAACCATCTCATGGTTTAGTAGCTGGAGCTGAATCACCTCCTCCCCCTCCAGCTACTACACTTGCAGATGAGGCATCACCTTCCGTACCTACTTCTACACCATCCACCACCCCACATCATTCACTACCCCTATACCGATAGAAATATTAAGGGTAAACAATGAGGATGAAAGAAGTAGCTGCCAGCGTGGAGCTGAGGGACCTGATGGAAGAACTTACATCACAATTGTCAATAATATGTAAGTGAAAATACATGAAACACTATATGTTTACAATTAAGTTATAGGTTTAAATTTTAAAAATGGTATAAATTTATTTGTTTTTATATTAGGTTAATTCCATCTGGACCGTACTCAAGAAGTATGACATTGAAATTCAAGGAGAAGATTGATCTTGAGGGTTATGTATGGAAGAATATCTCTCAGGCAACAAAGGAATTTTACCATCAGGAGTTTGAGGTATAAAAAAATTATTATTTTCTTTTTTTATTAACAGTTTTATACATTAATTAGGTAAATATTATTACATCATAAGTATTAATCAAATATTTTTCCTTTTATTTCAGAAAGAATTTTTTTAGGATTTTCAATTTGATGCGACCATTTACATGGTATGAGAGAAATGAGCACGTACACGTTATCAAGACTTTATTGCTGTGATACATAGGGCCAGTGTACGACCGCCTTACATTTCTGAATAAATATGGAGTCATTGGCAGCAGTATTGGACATCACATGAGGCAATGTCTATTTCAAAGCGTAATTTGGCCAACAGATGTGGAGGATCTAGGGGAGAGAGTTTTCTTATACATACAGGGGGATCTATTACCCACCACGAGCATGTAGAAAGACTTGTAAGTATTTACACTTTACATTTATATTCTCATTTCTTTACTTTGTTGTATTTCAATTGAATTTGATGTGTGAATTTTGGAATTAAAATATGTTTTCTTGATGATAATGAGAATGTTATAAATGTCTGATACCATGTATGGCTGTGTTGTTGAGTTATTTTCTTTGTTTAATAGGGGATAGATATCATAAAAATAGAGGAAACTCTGTCGAAATTTTTATAAATTCTAGTTCACTTATAACATTTTATTCTTATGCAGGAAAAGTCTATAGACATGAGGCCTACACCCCGTTAACTCTTTTTGCACACTCATACTAAGAAGCATGACGGTGTGACATTCGTCAACAGTTGTTTTAGAGAACTAAATGTATGTGAAATTTATGGTTTAATATTAATGCTTAGTAATTATCACTTACTAATTTGAACATTACCTTCTAATAGGATCAAATACAAGAAAGCATTCAATGACAATCTCAGCAGTCTGAAGATGTTGATGAGACTGAAACCTATCTTTATGCAGTGGGTGGTAGAGACTGTCACGGAAGGATATTCAGCTTAGGTTCATCTGCGAATACATGTTATTCGCAATCCTCCACGTCCAGTACAACAACATCTAATAGGCGGTCCACAACCAATCAAGTCCAAGAGCTTCAGAGGACAGTGCAGACATTGATGGAGTACATAACTCATATCCGTAATGAGGTGGATGAGTTGAAGGGGAGGACTAGTTCCTCATCGCACCAATCAAAGCATCTATCGTCACTAGATCAATAGTGTACTTTTGGTCATTTCATTTGAGTTACAACTACTTATTATGTACAATGTAATGTTTTTATTATCAATTAAGATATTTTTAACTTTATATCATCAATTAAATTTCTATTTAAACAAATTAAATGTATACTATTAAATTCATGATTGTTTAAATTATGCATCAACTAACATCATCAAATAAAATTTGTTGATGGTATTTTTTTAAAAAAATTTCTGGTTCATTTACCGACGAACATTTGTGGATCCATCGGTAAAATTAGTATCGTTTACCGACGGAAAATCATTATCGTCTATAATCACAGATGGACTAACCAATTCCGTCGCAACATTTATTGACATCAGATTAATCGTTGGTAAACTCACCAACGGAATAAGGGTAACCATCGGTAATGTTTTAACATACTTACCGATGGAAGGTACAAAACGGTTGGTAACTATGTTGACGGAATCATATTGTCCGTCGGCATATATACCGACGATCAACATACCAACGATCAACAACATAAATATCGTCGGTATATTTACCAATAAAAAATTAAATCTTTGTCTGTAAAGTTACCAATGGAAGACACAAAACTGTCGGTAACTATGCCAACAGAATCATGTTGTCCGTCGGCATATTTACCGATGGTCAACAACACAAATATCGTCGATATATTTACCAACGAAAAATTAAATCTCTGTCGATAAAGTACCAACGAAATCCTTGTGTTTCATTAGTAAATATTACCTATGGCCGTTTCTATGACGCATTTGTCTGTTGGTAAATTCTGTCGCTAATCTTACTTACCAATGGAATTTTTACGATTTTCGTCGGTAACTTCTATCGTTAAATGACTTTTTTCTTGTAGTGAAGATACATCATGAGCCTCTTTATTTTCCTTTTTCTTTTTACTTGTTGCTGTAAATATTTTCCAATCATATCACGTACATCAAGTGGTACTTTTTGTAAGAAGCAATATTACCCTTAACACCATGTTCTTTCATTCTAAAAATTCCTCCCCCTTTAAATATTCTACCGCAAAACATACAGTTATATTGGATATTCCCATCAGATGTTTGAGAAGAAGAAAAATAATTCCATACTAGATCGGACTTACCACAAGGATGATTCCATATTCTCCATTATGATTTAAGCTAAAAAGTATAAAAAATTGGGTATACTATTATGAAGGAAAAAGTATACAACTTAAATAATTCTCATTATCAACTGTAATAAAGAAGACCAACAACAGCATAATGGATACACAAAAGACCAACATATGTTACTCACTTATTAAACATTGCTCTAGCAATTGCTCCACTTCAAATAGCCTAATCAAAATATTGCTAGTTTTCAATTTTGGTGTTTTAGATCAACAAATTGAATAGTTGAAAGAGTATATATAACCCAAATATCAAAACCAGAAATTGATATGAAGTAGAATTCTAAATATTACAGAAATTGATATGAAATAGAGTTCTAAATATTATATAAATTGATATAAAATAAAGTTCTAACCAACTGGCTACTTTAACTGCCCGATTGTGACATTTTTATTAATTAATAATATAGAAGTATATTGACGTCATCACATTACTCCATAACTCACGCCTTATTGTTGTATAATATTAAACAAAAGTGGAAAACTCAAGGAAAGGATACATAAACAGACATCAATTGAAGTATGTAAGGTTTTAAACCATCTTTGAATTGAACATGTTGCTTATTTATAGGTCACTAAACTATGACATGACTAGCTAAAATCACATAATAGGCCCAAAAGTTACATTGTGTATATGAAAGTAAGCTGATGCTAGTTTTGAAAATAGAAACAAACAAAGTTCTTTACTGGAAATTGTAGAACCTTGATTTCCTCTGTATATATAAAGTTAGATTTATACTTGAATCTCTTCACTCTTCATTCCCTTTGAGAATGTTGTATTTGTAGAGAGGACATGAAGCATTCATCTTAAGCCATTTCACAATGCACGTGGAATGAAAATGATGGTTACAAGGAAGTGTGTGAATTGCTTAACTTGCAAAAAAACTCCTACCAACCTAACAACTTCTTACTTGAAATATGTAGAAATCAATTATGAATAAATAAAAGTACAAGTAAGTGGATTTGATTCTTTCATCTAGTTAAGCAATTAAAATTGATTTGAAGTCTATCATTCCAATCATAGAATCGATAAATTTATTTTTTATATAACTAAAACACTCTTATTCTATGTCTTTCTTTTATTGCTACCTTTATTCTTTTTCTCCAATCACAAAATATCTTTCTTTTCTTCCTCTAACTTTACCCTCTTCCTTATCTCAAAGTTCTATTTTTCATCATCTTTGTGTCCATCTTTTCTCCTTCACTTTTCCTCTATTTTTTTCTTCTTCTAATTCACTGTTTATATATTGGACGTAATCAATTAACAAATTCAATTAACAACCTTATCTTACATATACTTCTTTTATCTGTACCTCAATTATATTTCTCTTTCTCAAAGTTATATATAAAGCTTTGGGTCTATATTTCCTTTTCCTAATCTCCACCTCTATTTCTTTTCCTTTCTAATATATTATTAAGTGTCGTAATATCATCATCATTTCTTCTTCAAGCTACTCTAATTAGTTTATGGTTGATCAGCTCTTGTTAAATCTCATCTTTGTAACTGCAATATATTTGTTTAATAATTTCTTATGATTCACACAGTTGATTATTTAATCAACTGTTTTATGAGTCAATCATGAAACTCAATTATAATTCTTACTCCTATCAACTTACAACATCCTCATGCAGAAGTATGCATTCACTTGGCAATTATCCACTACTTTGTTTCACTAGGAACCATTTTCCCAACTCCAACACCCTCCTTTTCACTTCTTGAAATTTGTATTTTGGAAGTACACTAAGATTTGCCTTTGATGCACCTTCCTACAAATTCATAAAGCAAGCAAGCACAGGATCTTCAGTTACAAGCTTGAGAAATTCTAATACCAAGAGGCAGTTAAAGGGATCCATATACTAGGACTTGATCATCAATTTGAAGAAAATGCAACCCTTTATACCTGCTCGATAATAGCATAAAGAATTGCTATAATGCACGGTAAGTAGCAACAGAGTGCAATCCCAATCAAATATGTCAAAACAACACAAAAGATTGTAAAGAACACATCAAATGCCAGAAATACCACACATACTATTTTTAAACTTCTGGCACATCTTACCGAAAACATTTCAAAGAGGAATCTAATAACTCAAAAGATAACGATCTTGAATCTTTTTGGTTGGGCTATAGAACTAATGAAACAATGAAACTTTATGGGGCTCTGCATGAGAAAGAAGAATGAAATAGATTGGATGAGAGTCTGGGTTGGGGTTAGGGAAGATGATTTTTAGAATTAGGTGGAGGCTATACTCAAAAAGTTCGCGCTGCAGGCAGATTAGAGAGCTAGGAATGGGTCGTTGGCTGACATTGACGGAGGCTCAATGGAGTCTATCATGGATTTATATAGAGAAAGTTGAATAGAGAGAGAAATGGAGATTTGTTGGGCTTTTCTTTTTCTTTTGTAGATTGAGAGAAGAGCAACGAGTGCTGCTTTTGTACGAGAAAGCGAGAGAAGCGGGGAGGGAGAGAAGAGTGGTGACTGGCGAGACAACAGATTAGGGTATTTTTTCATCGTCTTTGTCTCGCCGAACTGGTCTAATTGGTTCGACGAAAACCAACAGGTTTTAATACTGAGAAGTTTTTAGTTAAAACCAAATTGGACTATTGACCAGTTCAGACTTTTTTTGGTAGGACCAATCGGTCCAGTCTAGTTTTTAAAACCTTATGTTACATTACTCAATTTAATCTCTCTCTCTCTCCCTCTCTCTCTCTCATTGCTATAGAATTTTTAATTTATAATAGAGTCTCCACTGACAAGATGTTGGATCTAAAATGACTTTCTTCTCGATGTTATGTTCTCCTTTATCTAACAGTTCTCTAATTTTTGGGACTTTATATTAGAAATATATAGACTAATATAATCACAACATTAATTCTATATTCACAACCATTAATTAAATTTTCTAATGTATGTTTAATAACCATAATAATGTATTAAATAATTTACTAATTGCATTTGAGGCACATGATAGTATCCTAATAACTATATGTTGGCCCATTAAATGAGAGTTCATCAACTCTTTAAAATGACACAATTATCCTTTTTTAACCCTTAGGGTAGAGCATGTTATAAAGAATAACATATAATGATATTGTGGGTGTGTAGCCATAGGTTTGAGAATAGAAAATAGGGTCTTCTACCATAAGCTTCCTCTCTTGGATAAGAGTTTTTGATATTGATAGTTTATGATGTCTACAATGTGAAGAATGCAACAAGATTCTATGCCAAACATTGGAGGTATGTTAATCTTATTGTGTAGTTAATGCTATAAATAAAATGTGGATCTTGACATTATTGTTATTGATGATTACATTTATGAATAACAATTGGTATCAGAGCTTCATGGTCATTCAATTTTAGGGCTTGTATTTAGGTATAAATCCTTTTTTTTCAAATAGGTTTCTAGCATGAATGACTTCGAACTGATGCATTGAGGTGCAGAAAATGTTATTGGTTGTTGTTGTTACCTTTTACCTTTGTTTTGGATAAATGAATCACGATTCTTAGGTGAGATTTTTGAAAATTTTTAAGGTTTTCATTAATAGCCAAAATGGGTTAGAGACTTTCGAGTTTTAGAGCACTTTTGGCAAAAATGAATATGGGAAATCCATAGAGCGTGAAAAATGGAAGAAAACCTCTCAAATCTTGTTGGAAACCGTAGACCAAAGAGGAAGTTGCAGGCGGGTCGGACCCAACTCAAGGTTAGAGACGACCAACACGGCATCGTCCTGACCCTATTAACTAATATATATTTTTTATTTTTAAAAAAATTAAAAATTAAAAGAAAAGCTCCATTTTTATTCTATTTTTCATATATTTATGCATAAGATTAATCAATAATTTTTATTTGATAATTATAATTGTTTTTAATCTTATTGTGGCATAAATATGATTATTTGTTGACAATAGTGAATGCTTATTTTTACCTGTCATAAAATTGAGCATGTGAAATTATTTGTGATGAGGAATTTTTAAATATTATTATATGTTTAAAAATTATTTTTTTCTTTAAAATAACATTAAGATCCATGCGGTAATTAATTATCTTGTCGATAATTATTGCTTAGTAATATGCTTAATATGGTGAAAAATTTTTATTAAAATATTATGAACTGCACGAATTTTCTATCCTTTTGATAGTACATTGATGATTTTGTTGTAATATTTAATAAATTGTTCTTACCT
This sequence comes from Erythroxylum longipes, assembly GCA_027563885.1. Taxonomy (NCBI): domain Eukaryota; kingdom Viridiplantae; phylum Streptophyta; class Magnoliopsida; order Malpighiales; family Erythroxylaceae; genus Erythroxylum; species Erythroxylum longipes. Next base: position 4,737 of record JAOQMS010101692.1, on the reverse strand, counting down.
TTAAAGGAGTTCTATATTTGTTTAAGGAACTCTAGTATGAATGATGCAATTATTTTTTGAGAAAAAGAGCACAAATTGCATAATTATAATTTTAACATACATATCATGGTTATTGTTCTTAGTTCTTGTTTAGTTTTAAGCAATTCGAGAGTCTCTGCCATCTTGACGCTAAATGAAACGAACCACAAAAAGTGGGTTAAATCTCTCATGATGAATTTGATTATCATGCGAATGGACTTGGCCTTAAGAATTGATGCACCACCTAAACCTGTTGATGATGCTACTAAGAAGGATAAGAAATCCTTTGAGGAGTGTGAATACTCTAAATGATGTTGTTTGATGATCATGAGGTATCACAAGGATGAATCTATTCGTGATAATATTCCTAAGGATAATAGTGCAAAGGATTTTCTTGTTTCCATTAAAGAAAAGTACAAGAAGTTCTCAAAGAATGAGAAGAATGAGTACTTAAACATGCTTCATACACCATTTACGATGGTGCAAGTGACATTAGAGCTCACATTGACAAGCTCATGGGAAGTTACCATAAGCTTGATCTATGGATATGGACCTTGGTGAGGATTACATGGTATGGTTTCTGATGGAGACTTTTCCTTCAAAATTTGATTCAATCACATCAAGCTATAATGCTCAGAAAGAGCAATGGATTATTGAGGAGATGACTGCTATTCTTGCTAAGGAAGAGGATGACATGAAAATGGGAAGGGCAAGAAGTATCTCCATGATGACAAACCACAACAATTCTCAAAAGATAAAGTTCACTTTTAATAACTCAAGTGAAAAAAAGCCTTTCAAGAAGAAAGATGTTAGTCCTAAAGGAAGTGGACAAGCAGGCCCATCTTCTATTAGTCAGAAGAACAAATTTTTCAAAGGGAAGTGCAACTTTTGTCAAAATTTTGGGCACAAGAAAGCTCAAAGCTCACATAGAGAAGAAAGGCAATTTTCTTGTGATGGTTTGTTTAGATTCCAATATTATTGATGTGCCCTCAAATACTTGGTGGTTAGATATTATAGCAATAATTCACGTTACGAATTCCTTGTAGAACCTGATAAGTTGAAAAAGGCCAATTAGTTCTAAGCAACATGTGTATGTTAGAGATGATACGAAAGTCCAAGTTGAATTTTTAGGACAGTTAGACTACAGTTGAATACAGGACATCTTTTGGTGTTACATGACGTCTCTTATTTACCCTCTATTAGGAGGAATTTGATTTATGTATCCATTTTGGATAGACTAGGTTATAATCTTCTTTATGGAACTGGAAAATTGGATTTTTATCTTGACTCTCTTTTGTTGGGAAATAGAATTTTATATGAAAATTTATACAAATTTGAGTTGAATGATGTTGTTACTGTTTCTTTTTCCTTTCCTCTTAATATTGTTGTTAGGTCCAAACATATGAGGTTGGATTTGAGATCTTCTATGTTATGGCACAAACGTTTAGGCCATATTTTTAGAGACAAAATAGAGAGGTTGGTAAAAGATGGTGTACTTCAGGATCTTGATTTTTCAAATTTCACTATCTGTATTAATTATATTAAAGGAAAGTTGATCGCTAATGTTAAAAAAAGAAAAACAGACAGGTGCTCAAAATTGTTGGAGTTGATTCATACTGATGATATATGTGGACTATTTATTTCACCTGCTATGGGTGGTTATAAATACTTCATCACTTTTATTGATAATTTTTTCCGATACAGTCATGTGGAGCTCATTCGTGAAAAATCTAAATCTTTGTAAGCGTTTAAGATTTTCAAGATAAATGTTGAGCTTCAAAAGAGGAAGAAAATCAAGGTAGTTAATTCTGACAGAGGTGGAGAGTATTATAGGCGTTATGATGAGACTGGAAGGAATCAGGGATTTTTTGCTAGATACTTGCAAGAATGTGGTATTGAAGCAAAATATACAATGTCAGGAACACCTCAGCAGAATGGAATTGCTGAAAGAATAAACCGTACACTTCTTGATATGTTGCGGTGTATATTGATTCATTTTAGTTTGCCAGAATTTTTGTGGGGTGAGGCTTTGAAGACAGCCACTTATATCTTAAATCAAGTACCTAGTAAGTCAGTCCCAAAGACTCCATATGAGTTATGATCAAGTAAGAAACTAAGCTTGCACCATTTTCATGTTTGGGGATGCAAAGCAAAAGTGAGGTCCTATAATCCACAATCTAAAAAGCTTGATCTGAAAATTATTAGTAGCTACTTTGTAGGCTACATCGTTGGATCAAGGTTCTAGATTTTATTTCTCATCTCACACGAACAGAATTATAGAATTAGATAGAGCTGTCAATTTTGAAGATGAATTTGGTTTAAGTCAAGGGTCAAAAGAAATTGTATTCAGGGAAGAACTAATTTTAATCGTTGTACCTGTCGCTTTCGCTCCTACTGATGACCCTATGGTTGAACAGATTCTAGTGGAATCTCATGATGAACCTTGAAATCAAGCATATGATGAAGTTGTTATCAAGAGATCATAAAGAACACATAGACCTTCCATTCCTGATGACTATATCTCTATTTACAGGAACATGAGTTTCATGTAGGAGATAATACTGAACTAGTCAATTATCAAAAAGCCATAACTAATCATCAATCTGCATTTTGGATGAATGCAATAGAGGATGATTTGAGTTCCATGTCACAAAATGGAGTTTAGGAGTTGGTTGAACTACTTAAAGGTTGCAAACCTATTGGGTGCAAGTAGGTTTACAAAATCAAACATGACTCAAGTGGATAAGTAGAAAGGTATAAGGCTAGACTTGTGGCTAAAGGCTATAGCCAGAGAGAAAGGATTGATTTCAAAGAAACCTTTTCACTAGTTTCTACCAAAGATTCACTGCAAATCATCATGGATATAGTTGCTCATTTTAATTTGGAACTCAATCAAATGGATGTAAGGACCACCTTCTTAAATGCAGATCTATATAAAGATGTTTATATGACTCAACTAGTTGGTTTCGAGATGACTGGTAGAGAACACATGGTTTGCAAGCTCAAGAAGTTTATATGGATTTAAATTAGCATCAAGATAGTGGTATCTCAAATTTAATATAGTTGTCACTACAAATGGCTTCAAGGAGAATGTAGTTGATCAATGTGTATATATGAAGTTCAGTGGGAAAATTTTCATTTTTCTAGTACTATATGTTGATGACATTCTCTTTGCTTCTAATGATACTGATATATTATTTGAGACAAAATAACTATTATTTAACCATTTTGATATGAAGGATCTTGGTGAGGCTTCTTATGTACTTGGAATTCAGATTCTCTGAGATAGAGCTAATGGGATTCTTCGATTGTCTCAAAAGACTTACATTGATCAGATCTTGAAAAGATTTAATATGCATTCTTGTTCTCCTGGAAAGGAACCAATAGTGAAGGGTGACAAATTCTTAAAGGCCCAATGTCTACAAAATGATAAAGAGAGAGATGAAATGAAAGTTGTTCCTTATGCGTCACTTGTAGGCAGTTTGATGTATGCTCAAGTATACACATGTCCTAATATTGCTTTTATTATAGGCATATTAGGAAGATACTTAAGTGATCCTAGACTTAGCCATTGGAAAGCGACTAAGAAAGTCATGAGGTATCTTCAGGGTAGCAAGGATCATATGTTGACTTATCGGCGAACTGACACTCTTGATATAATTGGGTTCAGTGATGCTGATTATACAGGATGTGTAGATGATAAAAAGTCCACTTTAGGCTACATCTTTATGATAGCTGGAGGAGTTGTATCATGGAAAAGTGTCAAACAGACACTCACAACATCCTCTACAATGGAGGCAAAGTATATGGCATGGTATGAGGCAACTTGTCAAGCAATATGGCTACAAAATTTTATTTCAAAATTAGGTATTATAGACTCTATTTTGAGTTCACTGAAATTGTATTGTGATAACTCCACAATTGTAGCTTTATCTAAGAACACTAGAAGTACTTCTCGCTTAAAGTATTTTGATATAAAGTACTATTTTGTTAAAGAGAAAGTTGTTGAATCTCTCATTACTGTTCAGTATACACCTACAGCTAGCGTGTTAGCAGATTCACTTACAAAAGGCTGACCTATCTTCCGCATGGGATTGTTAGAAGCCTAACAGGATAAGATTAGTGGGAGTAATCTATTTTGTATTGAACATGTTAGTACTTTGTATGGATTTCTTATAAGTTATATATATGAAACATGTATAATGATATTTGCAGTAACTTCTTGTTAATATTGACATATATATGTTGATGTATATGTGTAGTTTGACGAAATGGCAGGTACAAAAAGAGTCAAATGTGTAGTCTCAGTAGTTGTACTACATTTATGTTGTTTTAATGGTTATTGTTGTATTTGAATATCTCTAGGTCCTAATCATATGTAGTAAATATATCCTGTCGATATGATATTGCATATGATTTATTTGACTGCTTTTGGATAATAGAGATTAGTATGGTGGTTTGATTATATTGTCTAAGTGGGAGAATATTAGAAATATATAGAGTAATACAATCACAACATTAATTCCATATTCACAACGATTAATTGAATTACCTAATGTATGTTTAATAACCATAATGAGATGATTAATAATGTAACACCCCCTCACCATAGGGTACGCACCGGGACGCCCGTAGGTCATTTCGATACATATCCTATGATAAGGGAGCGCTACGTGCAATCACTACAGTACTCCACATGGCATCATATCAATTTGAATA
>JAOQMS010101682.1:0-18354 GCA_027563885.1 Erythroxylum longipes | reverse complement strand
ATTCACAATTCAATCCAATTATACCTGGAATTATCCATGAATGCATGTACACTTAAATTCATGTGCAAAACCTTCACCATTCACGTGTATTTGTATGCCATATTATGCATGAGCATGAAAAATGCATTTCTAAGCTCTCGTTTATGACTCATATTTACTATTCTAACTTTCCAAAGATAACGGGATGTTACAAGGATTCCTTCAATGCTGACACAATAGCCAGATATTATTTGTATACTATTAATAATAGTACCAACAATGTTCATTTTATATCAACGTACAAACTTTGACATCAACGTTTAGGCCATATGTTCTGAAATTGTACTTAGACATATTGTTTCTTTTGATAATAAAATTGTTGGTATAGCTGGTGTTTGTGATGTTTGCCCACTTGCTAAACAACATAGATTTTCATTTCCATCTAGCACTATTCATACTATCTCCATTTTCCGGTTAGTGCATGTTAATATTCGGGGTCCCTATAGTTAACATTCTATATATGGTGGGAAATATTTCCTGAATATAATGGATAATTATAGCATGGCAACTTAGACATATTTGATGAATCATAAATGTTAGGTGATCCGAATTTTAAATAGTTTTTTTAAGATGATCAGAATTTAGTTTCAGAAATCTGTTCAGACCATTCGAACTGATAATGGAGTTGAGTTCTTAAGTGGGGAGTGTCAGAAACTATTTAGAGAATTGAGAATTATCCATCATAAGTCGTGTGTCTATACACCACAACAAAATGGGATAGTGGAGAAAAATATGGACACTTATTACAGATAGCTTGAGCTCTTATGTTTCAAGCTTCTTTACCTAAACAGTTTTGGGGTGATTCTATACTTATAACAACCTATCTCATCAATAGTCTTCCTACTTCTCTTCTAAGGTGGAAAACACCTTATGAGATTTTATATGGTTATCCACCCAAGTAAGATCATATAAAAGCTTTTAGTTGTCTTTGTTTTGCCACAAATGTTCAACCCCATAAGGATAAATTTGATCCAAGGTCATATAGATGCATTTTCCTGGGTTATAGTCATAGGGAAAAGGCTTATAAGCTGTTTGACCTTGTCTCTCATTTTGTTCTTGTCTCTAGAGATGTAGTTTTTCATGAAACTACATTATCTTATCAGTCTTCTTCTAGTGCACCACCAGCTACTCCAATTCCTTTGGTTCCGGCTGATCAGTCTTCTGATATTCTTGATGCTTTAGTTTCTGATTCTACTAATTCTCCCATCAATTCTCCAATCTTAACCATTGATCCACATATCACATAATCTTCATCATCTCCTTCTTCACCTTCTCCAATTATTACCACTCCTTGTTTACATAGAAGTAATAAAACATCACATAAACCAACTTGGCTAATAACTTTGTGTCTCATATAAACACCAATGATGTTTTATCTTCATCTTATCACTGGCAGTCTTTAGGTTGTAATTGCTCTGCCTATACACCTCCTACGATTTCCTTTATACCTACCCCACACTTTACTTCCATATACATGTCTTTATTGGCAAATGTTTCAAATATTCAGGAACCTCAATCTTATCATCAGGCTAAATCCAATAAAAATTGGATAAGAGCTATGTAGCAAAAGTTGGCTACACTGGAATCAAATCAGACTTGGATTTTAACCCCTTTACCAGATGGTAAGAAGACCATTAGTTCTACGTGGGTTTATAAGGTGAAGCTTAAGCCTAATGGCACAGTTGACTATAAGGCTAGGTTAGTAGCAAAAGGTTATCATCAAATTGAAAGCATTGACTTTACTGATAGTTTTTCACCAGTTGCTAAAACAGTAACTGTTCGATTATTACTAGCTGTTGCTGCACATTTTTCTTGGCCTATACATTAGTTAGATGTGAATAATGCATTTTTGCTTGGATTTCTTGATGAGGAAGTGTATATGATACCTTTGGATGGGTATACTAAGGCTGGACCTAATGAAGTTTGCAAGCTGACTAGGTCCTTGTATGGCTTGAAGCAAGCCTCTCGACAATGGAATTGTGAATTTACTAAACACTTGATTTCTTATGGTTGTGTACAATCATAACATGATCATTGCTTGTTTACCAAATCCATTGGTTCTACTTTTATTGCACTTCTTATTTATATGGATGACATTTTTGTTGACTGGACCATCTGGCGCTATCTTAAATGATGTTAAAAGTTTTCTACATACTACTTTTACCATCAAGGATCTTGACCCAATTAAATATTTCCTTAGTTTAGAGATTGTTCGTTCATCTACTGGTTTATATGTCAATCAAAGGAAGTATGTTCTGGACATTCTATCTGATTCGAGTTTGACTGGAGCAAAACCAGTTTCTACACCACTACCTAAAAGCTTCTACACCAGTACCTAAAAGCTTGCAATTAACTGACAAGTCTGGTCAGATACTAGATGATGCAGGATAGTATAGAAGGTTGATTGGTAGGTTGTTGTATTTGGGATTTATTCTTCCTGACATTATTTTTGCAGTTCAACAGCTTAGTCAGTTCCTTCATGCTTCTTGCAAAGGTCATTGGGATGCTGCTCTTTACTTATTGAAATACTTGAAGGGTTGTCCTTCTACAGGTTTATTTTTTCCTATTTCTACTACATCTTTTGTTTCTCCTACATCTCCTATATGTTCACTTGTGGTGATGCTAATTGAGGATTATGTTTAACAACTCGAAGTTCTATTTCTGGTTTCTGCATTTTCTTGGGTTCTTCTTTAATCTCTTGGAAGACTAAAAAATAGCCCATTGTTTTCAAATCTTCTACTGAAGCATAATATTGAGGTATGACTTCAACTGTGTGTGAATTGTTATGGATTTCTTATGTTTTGCATGATTTACATATTTTTTTCACTTCACCTATTCCTTTATGGTGTGATAACAAGGCTGCTATACATATTACTGCTAACTCAGTTTTTCACGAACGCACAAAACAACTTGATATTGATTGTCATGTAGTTCGTGATCAATACAAGCTTGGTTTTATTGCTCCTACTCATATTTCTTCGAGGAACCAGTTAGCAGATCTTTTTACCAAAGCTTTGGAAACACTAGTCTTTGCTTCTACGCTTTTCAAGTTGGGTTTAGTTGATGTTCACCAACCTCCAACTTGAGGGGGTGTTTTATTATCTATGTATTATCTTTTCTGTATTTTGTATAATTGTCTGTACTGTTTATTTTAGGTGAAGTGAGGTTGTATTGTATAAATATTTTGACCTCTTTTTTTTGTGTTTCTGGTTGACTGTATATAAGCTAACTACGATGTACAGACTTGAAGTGAGATAAATAAAGTCAGTACTTATTTAGCTTCTCTCTCGTCTATGGCGACATCTTACACAAATCAAAAAACATCTCGTGAGAGGATGTAGAAAGAGGCTACACTAGTTAATTGGATCAACGGATAGGAACTAATGTGTCTCCTATCGAACTTCTATTGCCATTCACCACACAGTAAAGAAGTTCAGTTGTAAAAGGAAAACCCACCCCGGATGAAAATAAAATAAAAGAAAAGAAGATCCACCAACCCAACAAGAAAGCAAGTTTCTGTTAATGTTACTTTCTTTTCTTTTCTTTTTTAGGATGAAGTCAGATTGGTTATAACGACAATATTCACTTAAAATTGCAGCTCGAGGCAGGCTTTGGGCATTGATTCTCTTTCTCTTAGGAGACATTGATTACTTTATCCTTTTGATAAATAAGGCATCAGTTTTTTTTTACCACTTAACCTATTTTAGATTTATTTACATATAAAACATAATTACGAAAACAAAATTGGAACAAATTAATCATTACAAAATATATAAACCCATAAATAAGGGAATGGCAGTACAATGTGATAGCGTTCACCTTACATTCATAAATTTACTGATTATCCCGACGAATCATAAGTAAATTTTCCAAAACTTAATTTAAAAGCTTGACAAATTATCAAGGAACACGATTTTGGGATACATTACTCCATATAGATGTTGTGGTAGTACACATGCCAATCGGGTTAAGTGTAAAAGAACAAATAAGGGAATTAACTCCCTCTATAAGGTATATGTTTATTAACTTAACCCTCTATTATTGCTAATTAGTCAATGTCAAACGTCTTGATCAATACAATTTTGTAAACAAAATCAACGGTGAAGATCGTTTCTCAGGGCTAGTCGTAGAATGGACATGATATCCTTACATATGGACTCGCCTTAACTCACGAACAATAACGAAGGCTTGTAGGATTTATAAAGGGCACTCTTCAATAAGTCAAACTACTGCCTTACCCGAACTCGCTCCATACCTTTAGCCACCTTAGCATCACCAAACAAAACCCCAACTTCTCTAGAAATCAAAACAATGTCTAGTACCAAGAAAAAGCTCATCCTTAACACAGTCTCAGTGGACTTAGGCTGTGGAAGTTGCAAGAAGCCACGACTACTCTCACAAATATTCAACCCAAAGCCAAAAGTACCCTCTAAAACTACTGCTCCCTCGTACCAAAATCACACTAATCTCTACTACTACTACAACACTTCTTCAACCTCATCAAAGACCAACCCGTCTCCGGCCATCGACTACGAGACGGTAACCACATTCTCTCTGGCCATGAACAGCACCCCAAGAACGGTGCGTGGACTCGGGCGTGTTGGCGGTGAGAGCGTTGCAGTGGATAAAGACTCCGACGACCCTTATCTGGACTTCAGACACTCGATGTTGCAAATGATATTGGAGAATGAGATATACTCAAAAGAAGACTTAAAAGAGCTTCTCAACTGTTTCTTGCAACTAAACTCCCCGTACCATCATGGCTTTATAGTAAGAGCTTTCGCCGAGATCTGGAATGGCGTCTTCTCTGTGAAAGCTTCTGGGTCGGGTAAGCTGCATTGTTACTATGGGTGTGAATAAGCCGCATGATGAGTTCTTTCATCTTCGTCTGAGGCCTTTCTTTTGATATGCACGTGAACTCGTAGAAACTATTTGGTTTGGTTTCTCTTTTCCTTCTTTCCGTAAAATCCGTTTTCAGGTCAGCAGAAAGACTCTTAATATGTTTGTACGCGATGAGCGGACGTGATGTAAGTTTTGGATTTTCGCTCCCAATCTATATTGTAAAGGAAATTGACAAGGCAAGAGTATTGTCAAGATGTTTGTTGATGAGTTGTTTTGTCATCTCGACTGTGATTTAGTAGAAATATGTAATTAACTTGCAAGATGAGGTTGCCAATAACTATGTATTTTTCCGCGCGCGCCATGTCATGTTAAGCTGATATCATTTTTCTTTATTTCTAAATTAATTAAGAAAATTGATTGATTTAATTTTGATGAGATTAATAAAATATCATAAAATTAATTTTATTTTATTAATATATTTTTAATTATTTAATATTAATTATTAATATATGATCAGTAAAAATGTAATTATTAAATATATTTTATAATTATTTTGATGTAAAATTTATCTGTTAAGAAATTATTTAAAAAATTAAATATTTAATAACATTAAAATTTTAAATATTAAAAGTATATCTTGAGTAAATAAATATTAATTTATAAATTAAAGATTACATATTTCTTATTTAATTAATTATTCATTTTGATAAAACAGGATGAGTTTATTACTAATATCTATTAAAATATACCATAAATAAATTAAAATTTATTTACTTGTTCATAGAATTAATTTATGTCTAATTTATATTTAATATTTTATTATTAGTAATAATAAAATCTGATGATGAACAATTAAATAAAAATTTATTTTTATTTAAAATATAATTCAAAATCAGAACAAAACTACGAGTAAAACATAAGTGGAACAAACCTTAGTTTTTGGCAATAACTACCAAATTTTCATTTGAGTATATTAATAGAAAATATTTATTGTTCCATTTTAATAGATATTTGGAGCCCCAATAAATTAATCTTACACCATTCAAATGAGGACTTCTTGATTCTGTAGTAGGCTATTTTAACAAATTCATAAACCCTGCACGTGAAGTATAAGCAAGAAGAAAGCGGATTAATCATCTTAATCAAGATTAAATTTTGGATGATTTTTATCCCTATTAAGTCTACAGATATGTTGGGTTTTAGCTCATTTGATTGTCTTATATTAGTTGGGGAAAATAATTAGGGCAAGACTCTTGCCTATATAAGGAGGGTGCTACCTCCTTGGTTAGTGCACCAATCCAAAATTAAAGATTTGTATGACAAATTTGACTTTAGTTAAATTCCTCTTTTGAGGCGAGAGTTGGAGGATTTGTTTGGGTATTTCTTTGTGGGTGTATTGGTGTATTGGGATATTGGGTGAGAGGAAAAATTGTGTGATTGTAAGAATTTTCACATAATGGATTTTCTTCTCAGTACCCGTGGTTTTTTTTCTAGTTTGGGAGTTTCCACATAAATTTCTTATGTTGTTATTATTTTTCTATTTTCTGCTATTTTTGTCTATGAAATATTCTTGGGTGTGGGTTTGAGAGGTCTAAATTTCCAACAATTGGTATTAGAGCCAAAGTGTGTTTTTCTTGAAATTTTTGAATATGCTCTGTAGTTGCAGTTTTGACTGATCTTCCACATCAGAAAAGATTTTCTTAAAAAAGGTTCATTTGGTGCGGTGGAACTTTGGTGTGATAGTGTGAAAGTGCATGTCTAGGAAAGTTCTGGCTAAGGAAAGACTTTGTACTTAAGGGTGTCCTTTGTGACCTACTTCTCTTTCCTAGGAACTTACCTGGTGTACTGTTCATTTCTATGGTAAAATTCATCAAAGCAGAAGAGCACAGAAAAATGTTAGGAAATAGGGCTTCGAATCCTATCAGGTTTGAGGTGGAGAAATTCGACGGGAGAATCAATTTTGGCTTGTGGCAAGTGCAAGTCAGGGATATTTTAATTCAGTCGGGGCAGACAAATCCCTGATATTAGCACTACTACTAGTGATACTGGCAAAACGGCTAATACAGACAAATCTAGTATGAGCGATGAAGATTGGGAGGATCTGGATTTGAGAGCGGCAAGTAGGATACGACTGTGTTTGGCCAAGAATATCCTTACGAATGTACATCGAATATCTACGGCAAAGGAGCTCTAGGAAAAGCTCGAGGAGTTGTATTAAACAAAGGGTGTCTCAAATCAAGTGTACGTAAAGGAGTAGTTTCATACACTGCGGATGAGGGAAGGTACTACAATTTCAGATCATTTAAGTGTTCTCAATGAGATCGTCTCTGAACTGAAGGCAATTGGAGTTCATATAGATGATGAGGATCAAGCTTTGAGACTCATCTGGTCTCTTCCACCTTCCTATGAACACATGAAACCTATTTTGACTAATGGAAAGGAGAAGATTTTTTTTTTAAGTTATTGAAAAACTCTTTTCAAAAGGGAGAAGACTAGGTGGTGGAAGAAATGTTCCTTCTGAAGACTTAGCTCTGGTGGTAGCTGGATATAGGAAGAAGAACTCCATGAAGAAAAATGTAGTATACTGGACGTGTGGACAATCTAGGCACGTGAAGAAAAATTGTCCAAGAGGTGGAGCGGGTTCGACAAAAGGCTCTGGGTCAGTTAATAGAGAGACTGACAATGTCGCTAATATTGTCTCCATGGATGATGATTTTGATTTTTCTCTCTAAGAGGGAGCATGTACATCCCCATGGCGTGCCGCTAATCCCAAAGTTGTCATGATAGAGGATGTGTTACTGTTAGCAGGTCCACAAGTTTGCACACGGGCATTGGTTTGACATTGATGCAAGGTGTATGGTGGAATTTACGTCGATGGCTGATGAACTTCAAAAAAAGCCAAACGTGGAAGTTGCACTATAATTTTTCAGCAAGGTTATTTTCGACATGTACCGAAGTAAAAGGCTTGGAATTGGTTTATTCTTAGTGAGTATGCTTTTATGGTGGAGCATGATGTTGTGAAGCATGATAATTCTCCACATTGAGAGTTATGTTATTTTCAGGAGATCTTCATTGAGGTGGAGTGTGGTTGTGGGATCAACCACAGTCGCCAAGGTCGAGATTGTTGGGTTTTGGCTCCTTTGTTTGTCCTATATTAGTTGGGGAAAACAATTGAGGCAAGGCTCTTACCTATATAAGGGGGGTGCTACCTACTTGGTTAGTGCACCAATCTAAAGTTAAAGATTTGTATGACAAATTTGACTCTAGTTAAATTCCTTTTTTGAGGTGAGAGTTGGAGGATTTGTTTTGGGTATTTCTTTGTGGGTGTATTGGTGTATTGGGATATTGTGTGAGAGGAAAATTTGTGTGATTGTAAGAATTTTCACATAGTAGATTTTCTTCTCGGTGCCCGTGGTTTTTCTCCAGTTTGGGAGTTTCCACGTAAATTTCTTGTGTTGTTATTATTTCTCTATTTTTTGCTATTTTTATCTATGAAATATCCATGGGTGTGGATTTGGGAGGTCTAAATTCCCAACAAGATCCTCAAAACTAGGCAGGTCTTATATGCAGAGAGAGTTGGCCTGGACAACGTCACGAACTTTACAACTAATCAGTGTAAAACTTAAAAGAGTATCTACCCTTAAATAGCAAAGGGGTCCAGGTCCTCCAGGTGCATCAGGAACTCGTCAAATGAGACTGTAGGTTCTGAGAAGAGAGCAACATTGGTGGTGAAATATAGGCATTCGGATTTGTAATTTAACAGGAGGGGAAAGTTGCAAACTCCATCTAGATGACTTGGCTCGCTCTTGAACATTTTCATGTGAATGACAGAAGAATTAATCTTTTTTATTCTTATTTGAAAATATGTTTCAAGATTTGACTTCGAACAATTTCCAATGTTGTCATTTACTCCCTCTTATTTATCCGTCTCAAAAATCAAAATGCCATTCCTTTCCATGATCAGATCCCATTGCCCAAGGCATGTGCTCATTATTTAAGAAACCTTTGCAAGTGGAACTATTTAAATGGAAATATATTAATTGATTAATTAGAGATCTAAATGAGACTTGAACCAAAATTCATGGGAAATTAGAAATATTACTTGTAGATTAGTTAGAGCAATAAATGTATTAAATTCATACATGTATACACTAAAATTACTAATTAAATTAAATTATTTTTAAATTATTGAAAAATAATGAATTTTTTAACTAACCCCATCAGTGGTAAGGAGAACACTGTCACAAAGGTTTACCGTTAGCTCCAAAAAAAATATAACGCCATATAAAACAAAATTCTATATGTATTAGTGATTCTAGATCATAATTGCATTTCGTAGGTTAATTATTCGGTAGAATTAAAATTTAGGTTGGGACTAAACGTTGAACGACAAGAAGCACAACTGTAACACTTACTATCGCATCTGTAAACTAGAAACCTCGCTCTCACTTTGAGTTATTATTGATGAAGAAACAAGTATGTTTATTTCTTACCTCACAACATTATATATTGAAATTATTTATAGAGTTCAGATATTAAAAATTCAAACAATAGATCCATGGATTACGGAAGGATTATGGAAGGATTGTATTATTGTCGTGTGCTGTGGATTGTGTCTTTGACATCTTTCATTCGGTGCCGATTTATTTGAGATTCTCAACACTTCCCCTCAAGCTGGTGCATAAATATATATCTCGCATGCCTAGCTTGTCCAGGAATTTTGTAAATCCTCGACCATAGATAGCTTTTGTTAAGATTTCGACAAGTTGATCTTCTGACCGAACGTTAGGCACTTCCACACTTTTATCTTTTAGTTTCTCCTTAATGAAGAACCTGTCTACCTCGACATGCTTTGTTTGATCATGTTGAACTAGGTTACGAGCAACATCTCGTGCGGCTTTGTTATCAAAGTACAATTGTATTAGCTATTATTAATGGATACCCCAAATCTCTTAAAATAAAGCTCAACCATAGTCCTTCATATACTCCTAAAGCCATGCCTCGATATTCTACTTCAACGCTTGAACGGCTAGCAACATGTTGTTTTTCGCTTTTCCAAGTGACAAGATTACTTCCCATAAACATAAAATAGCCTTAACTAAAGCGCCTATTGTTAATTGACCCAGCCCAATTATAATCAGTATAGACTACTATACTATTGCAATTTTCACCCTTTTTTGAGAATAAAATTCTTTTGTTGGGGTTTGACTTTAAATGCCTTAGGATTTGTATTACAGCTGTCATATGTTGTTTTCCGGGATTATGCATGAATTGACATATAAGACTCAATGCATAAGTAAGGTCTAGTCTAGTGTGAAACAAGTACATCAATATTTCAATGAGCCTTTGATATCTTCCATTTTCTACCGAAATTTGGTTTGAGGTAATGTAAAGCTTCAATCCTTCTTCTATTGGGGTGTCAATTGACTGGTAAGCTGTCATCCCAGTTTCTTGCAGTAGATCTAAGGCATATTTCCTTTAAGATAGGAAAATTCCTTCCTTAGATCAAGAAACCTTGATTCCAAGAAAATATTTCAAAGCCCCAAAATCCTTCATCTCAAACTCAATTGACAAGTAATTTTGAAGGACTTCTCTTTCTTCATCATTACCTGTGACTATCACGTTATCTACATAGACGATAAGGGTAGTAATTTTACCTTGTCGCTTTTTAATGAACAAGGTATGATCTAAATTGCTTTGGTTGTAGCCAAAAAACCTCATAGCCTTAGTGAATCTCACAAACCATGCTCTTGGAGATTGCTTCAACTCGTACAACGATTTCTTCAACTTGCATACCTTTTGATTGAGTTGTTCTGGTCCACTGCATCCAGGTGGCAGATCCATATAAATTTCTTCAATTAGGTCTCCATGGAGAAACACATTCTTCACATCGAGCTGTTGCACTAGTTAATCCAAGTTTGCTGCTAATGATAGTAAAATATGAACAGTATTGATTTTTGCTACCGATGCAAACATATCGGTATAATCTATCCTATAGGTTTGGGTGTAACCTTTAGCTACTAGTTTTGTTTTTCTGAAGAGATCTCAGTTCTTCATTCATAGTAGTTTTCCACCTAGAATCATTTCAAGCTTCCTGCACATTGTTAGGAATAGATACAACAGATAATTGATTTACAAATGACTGATTTAATTCTGACAAGCGATGGTTAGACACAAATGACTCAGAGGATATTTGACTCTACTCGAGAGGTCAGGCTCGTATGTAGGTTTAGGGATACCTATAATTTGTCGTTGGGGAAGTATTCTTCTTATTGGACTTGTACTTGTGGTAGGAACATCCTCTGTAGACGATTGGTTAGGTATTTTGTCATGTGAACATTCAAGAGACTCATGCTCTGTTATGTTTGTGTCTAAGTCAATTTCTTGAATGTTCAGTTCCTCATGGGTTTTTTCACCTATCTCAATTTGAGAATCATCATTTCCTGCTTCAGTGTCTTACTAGCTCAACAGAGGATTGGCCTTCATCAAGTGGAAGATATGTAAGAGTATGAATTTCCTCTTCATTATGCTCCCCCTGAAATTCAGCCTTCGATGGATAGTACATGATGTCTTCATGAAAGACAACATCCATGGTGATGTATAACTTTCTGATTGGAGGATGATAGCATCTGTACCCCTTTTTATGTATAGCATACCCTACAAACACACAACCCAGTGCTCAAGGAGATAATTTGTCTTGTTATTATAAGTGGACAAAGGTAACACAACCGAATACATAGGGGGAAGGTTAGACACATTTGGTGACTTGGTAGCTTCATTTAGAACCTGGAAAGGGGTTTGAAACCCAAGGGAGCTAAAAGGTGTTCAGTTGATCAAATACACTACAGATGTAAGTGCTTCTCCCCAATAAGATAGAGGCATATGGGCCCGGATTAATAACGCTCAAACAACTTCTAGTAAATGTCTGTTTTTTCACTCAGCAACGCCATTTTGTTGGGGTGTGCCTACACAAGTGGTTTGGTGTACAATTCCTTGTGACTCCAAAAAACGTTGAATTTCTCTACCCATATACTTGCCTCTATTATCAGTGTGAAGAACTCAAATTTGGGTCTGAAATTGTGTCATCACCTTCTTGTGAAATCTTTGTAATAAAGGGTTTACTTCATCCTTTGATTTCATCAGACAAATCCACGTCATTTTGCTATAGTCATCAATAAACATAACAAACCAAGGTGCTCTTCCAATTGTAGAAACTTTAGATGGTCCCCATATATCAGAATGTATTACTATGAAAGAAACTAGATTTTTATTCAAGGATAATGGAAAAATAGTTTGATGACTTTTTGAAAGTTCACAAACATCACATTTAAAGCTACAAGCATCAATTTTCTGAAACAAACTAGGAAATAATTTTTTTTTAAGTAGCCAAATGACATATGTCCTAGACATTTATGCCATAACCAAATTACTGACTTCTTTTTCTTCATTGAACTGTTTGCTGCCAATGCCTGACTTAACTCTTCAATGTTTGTTGATGCCATCTCCAGGTGATACAAGTTCCCCTTTCTAATACCATAACCAATTGTTTGCTTCATTTGGAGGTCCTTAAACAGGCAATGATCAGGCCAAAAAATTACGACACAAGATAAGAAAATGGTTACTTGAGACACAAATAAAAGATTATAATCTAAAGATGGGATAACCAACATATAGTCCAAATTTAATTTATTTGTGAGTCGTGAAGATCCTTCCCAAATAACAGAGGCCATGGTTCCATTTACAGTGGAAACATGTTTTTGTGAAGATGGTTTTAATTGCAAAACTTGTCGAGAATCAAAACTCTTATGATTAGTTGCACCAAAATCAACCATCCATGTATTATTACTAACATATGCACAGGTTTTAAGCGCCTTACCTGGATTGACAATGGTTGCAATTTGAGCTGAAGAGTCTCTTATAAGTTCGACAATGGTTGTGGATTCAGCTACAATAGTTTTTGATCCTTGTTTAGTGTTTTTCCTTCGAGTGTCCCACCAGTTAGGGTATCCAACAATCTCAAAGCATTCTTCTTTTGTATGCCCCTTTTTTTACAATGAGTGCACTGGAATGATGACTTGTAAACATGCCTTCTTTGAGGTTGTTGTCCTTGGCTGGTTTGCTTTTGTGCTATCATAGAAGACGTCTCAGAATCGTACACTTTCTTGCTAAGAGTGTTATGTCGTACCTCTTCCCTTCGAATATGAGAGTAACATTCTTCCAAGTCTGGAATAGTATCTTTTCATAGAATTTCTCCACGAACTTGGTCAAATTCTTCATCTTGCTCAGCAAGGAAAATATGCACTCTCAATCTTTCAACGGATCTTTTTTATATTACAACATCTTCTGGATCTTTCATGACCACTTTATCTCTATGGTCAAGTTCTTGAAATATTTCGATCAACTCTCTATAGAATCTAGAGAGTAATCGCCCATTTTGCTTAGTGGAGAATGCCTTCTGGTTTAGAGTGAAGACCTGTAATTCATTACTTCCATCATAAAAGGCCTTTGACAGCGCATTCCAGATTTCGTAGGCTATAGGAATACGTAAATATCGCTTCATGATCTCAAGAGACATGGATATGATTAACCATCTTTTTACTTTTTAGTTCTCACTATACCATTTCTCTTATTCCTTTAAAGATTCGTCAAATGGCTTTTTACAAGTACAAATATCTGAGAGTTTTTCTCTCTCTACAAGATGCATTTCCATTATCTGAGACCAAACATCGTAGTTAGTCTCAGTAAGGATGATTCCAGCATTAAAGACTCCATCAAGTTGACCGAATTGAATAACTACAGATGTAGATTCAGATGGATTTTCCTCCTTTTTTTTCTCTTAAACACCATACAACAACGAAAACTAATTTCACTAGTAGTTAGTTGCGTGTACAATCCAAACACCACTTTCCCCACATTGCATATTAGTAGGAAAGCAACGAATGCCAAGATTCTTGGGTGGAGGAGTAATTTCAATGACTTTGTAAGGATGACAATGATCTCTGTCTTGTTCCTTCTTTTTTCTAATGAGCTCCCACATTCCATAACACCATTGCCATCTTCTTCTTTTGCCTCTTTTGAGGAGGAGAAGGAGGAGGATGATTTCTAGGAATGGAAGGAAAAATAGTGAAAAAAAATAGTTGCGAAAATATTCAGTTCTCTATTTTTGTTACAAACAGAGGATCAAGTTTAGCTCTGATAACATGAAGAAACAAGTATGTTTATTTCTTACCTCACAACATTATACATTGAAATTATTTATAGAGTTTAGATAGTAAAAATTCAAATAATAGATCCATGGATTACGGAAGGATTGTGTTGTTATTGTGTGGTGCGGATCGTGTCTTTAACATCTTTCATTCGGTGCTATTTTATTTGACATTCTCAACAATTGCATCTGCGTGAAACCAAAGGAGATTCTATTGTTCATGGGTTTTGGAAGGGTTCATGGGTATAAAATGAAAAACAAGTGGTTGGTTATATATTATTATTATAGGGACAGTGTTACGATATCCAACTTTCAGGTATTGTTCCGTGTTCTTCAAGCATGAGAGGGATATCAATTATTTCTAAATTAAATATAACTAATTAAAATATATTAAAATTTAATGTAAAACAAAATTTTAACAAACTTTTATTTCACAATATTTTTGACGAATCAACTATTATCAATAGTAATTATAATGGTTTTATTCATTCTTATGATTATATTCGTTCTAACCAACCATCATAATTATAATGATTATATTCATTCTTATTTTTCACTAAATTCATTCTCATTATTATTATTATTATCCAATTTGAAAAAAGCGCTGGAAATCCTTTTTCAGAAAACACAAGGGGGCTTCGTAGACAACAAGAAGCAAACCACACCCCACATTTCCAGTTCCTGATAAAGTTGCGTTAGAGGATACAATCCGACTCATGTATCCTTCAAATATTTTGCCAAGAAAAGCAGGATTTAGATTTATGCCTTCAACAAGCAACTCCTTTTTCACAGCAAAAAAGTATAGTCAATGTCTTTGAAAACGATCAAATCAATGGCATCAACACGAAAATTAAGTGGAGATTATGATCATGTCTCTGGATACTATGTTTCTTTTCCTCTGGGAATGAGGGACAGCTTGTCATGTTCCCTTTTGTCGCCTGGACATTGTCTGGTATAGAGTGAAATCTTGGTAAGTTGGTTTTGGACAATGTTAGTAGGTACCAGACACCGAGTTGAGTTGCCATGAATGTCGTATATCTAGTGAAATTATAATTCAGAACTTGTAAGATTTCAAGCATAGGACGTGAGCTATGAACAACAATATCGTAAGAATTGGGCAAGCCAACGAAACCTAAAGTTCCCATTCTGGAACCGTCTCATCCAACTGTGGCGTGCATGGGGCCAACTGAGTGACAATAGCATGTGGAAACAGAAATAGCTTTGCCCATCAATTCTCATCCAGAAATGTACTGTTTGATAAAGACCAGACATTGATAAACCTTTCATCAATGGAATATAAAAAGGACTTTGACTTTATAAAGCAGAAATGCCAAGTTTGGACGAGATCCTCAGCACTAAGGAGCACTCTTTTTTTGCCTCTGAAATGAATAAAACCAGTTGGATCTATGTACATTGTTTGTAGAGTTAATGGATGAAACTGGTGGTGGCTAGTGGCAATCCAGGACAAAAGGAACCCCATTTCTTCCTATTTGTTCCCTAATTAGATGCTCAATGTTTTCTAATGCTCTTACATTGCAAGTTTTGAAGAACAATGAGTCCCAAGTTTGAGTGGCTTCTCTGATCGAAGCGACAAAATCTTTTCTGAATTATAGAGTGACTTTAGTAGGCTCCTTTTCTACGATGTAACAAAGACAAACCACACCTCTCAAAAAAATGAAAGATTGTTAATGTAGCAATTTTATCCGAAACTGGAATCCTCTAGCCTCAAATTATTGACATAAAGATCAGATGATAAGATTTCGATGGCACGTGGCAGACAAATTAGAATTTTCCTGCTCAATTTGATGAATTAGAAGACTTAGTTTTTCATGTAAAATTGAGTACTGCTATATTACATTTTGTAGCACAGCTTTTAGAGTTAGGAGCTGAATAAAACAATGATAAGAGTGTAGTAAGAGGAGGGAGATGAGCAGAAATGAGAGAGAGAAGAGAGAAGAGAGAAGAGAGGTAAGTAGATTAACGAAAGTTAGGATAATTCTCTATTTTTAATGAATTTTTTCATTAACAATCACTGCAAAAATGTTACCATTCTAACATACTTCAAATAAGGTAGGAAACTTGAGCAATCTAATATTACATTCTATGCCCATTTCCATCAAATAGAATAAAATAATTATTTAGACATAATCAACAAATTTAACTAACTTATGGGTTGTCCTTTGGCTCTCCTCATTCTCTGGGCTGTTGCATCCTTAATGGTGATTATTGGTCCGGCAACATTATCCATCCTATCATGAAAAACCTTTTCCTCAAGGTTGAAATAAGGAAAATCTTGTTGGAACACTCAAAAGGAGTTCTTAAGTAGCTTCCAAAAGAGATCGAGATTGCTAATGAACCAAACTTGAGGAACAAGAGAGCCATTTTGAAGTGCACAATGATGCCTCAGAATTTGTTCTAGTATGAGGAGAGGCTGTGAACCATGAAAAGATGGAGGAAGGAAGATTGGTAAGGCAAGGGAATCTCCACGACATTTCTTTAAAAGGGAAACATTGAAAACATTGTGAATTCGGGCTTCCGGGAGCAAGTCTAGTTTATAAGCTGGTAGTCCGATGCAAGTCAGCATTTTAAAGAAACCGTAATACTTGTTGGACAGCTTGTTAGACTGAACAAAATTTTGACGATATGTTTTGAGCTTTACAAACAATCAATCGCCCACTTAGAATTTAACATTTGCTCTATGACACTTCAAGAAAAATATATGATGGCAACGGAATATTACCGACAGAAACAAATCTGTCAGTAATTACCAACGAAAATTTGGAATCCGTAGTTGAATCTGTGGTTAAAATTTTCATTTTGTGACAGACCAAATTTTCGTCGGTAAAGTTGGAGGGAAAACATTCGCGTAAATTTACCGACAAAATATAGCGACGGAAACTATGCAACCGTCAGTAAATCAGGCGGGAAGGCTTCCTGCAATTAAATAGCGACGGAATTTTACCAATGGATATGTTTCCGTCGGTGAAATTTAAGCGACGTCAGTCATTTACGACAGTATGTGCGTTCCGTCATTAAACTCAAAGTAATTGTTTTTAAAAATAGAAAACGACGTCGTTTGGTTTAATACCAAGTGACGTCGTTCCCGTTCGGGGGTTAAAGGACCCCCTAACCTTCCTTCTCCCTTTCTCCTCTGCTTCTTCATTTTCTTGTCGTCGCTGTCCTCTCCTTGTTGTGTAGTGCGTCTCCTCTGCTTGCTGCGCCGTCGTCTCGTTTCCTTGCCTCGTCATCCTATCGTGTGTCTCCTCTCCTAATCGCCGTGAGTCTCCTCTCGTTGCCACGTCGTGCTGTCGTCGCCGTCTGCATCTCCCTCCTCACCATCTTTGTCTGGGTTCTTCTCTCCGTCTACTGTGTTGATTTAGGTATATATATAGTATATTTTTGTAATGAGCAGTTTTAGGGTATGCAATATATGGTATGTTTTGCCTGCTAAAAATCGGTTCCTCTGTAGGCTAGGGATTAGAATTTCTGCAAAACCATAAGACTTTAGGGATTAGAATTTAGTGAACGTGTTTCTGTCAACTTTATATTATGTAAATTGGTGTTAATGATATGATATATATAGTAGTGAATAGCAAGTGTAAGAGTATAATTATACTTGTTTGAAATACGCTTATAGTATATAAATCTGCTATCATTCCATTTCAATAGTGACAATTGGTTTTTGTATAGCATATGAGGATTTGATGCATTGAAATAATTTGATTTATGGCTATAGATACAACATTCTAGTTATTTGTCTAGGAACTTGGTCATTGATTTAAAGTGCTCATCGTCTAACCTTTATTTCTGGTTTTATTGGGTAGGTTCAAAACAATGGGTTATTCTAATTCAAAATTGGATCTTGCTGCTCCAAATCCTGCTGAAAACACTTCATTTGAACTATCCAAGCACACAACTAAAAAGGTCCGATTGCTTACTTTGTCATGTCAGTCTAATTTGCTTTTGACTATCCTGAGAAACAAGATATCTTGTCGATACCAAGTGAAAGCTTATAAAATTTTAGTAAGAGGAAGATCAAAATAGTTAAAATGAAGGTTGTTGATTGGATGAATATGTTGATTGTGTGAATGTATATGCAATATTTCCATACATTAATTCATGTATTTTTTGTGCTATATATGCATATATAAAGGATGATGTACAAATTATATGCTAAGGAATGATTACTACGAGACTTAGTTTTATTGTTAGGCTAGGATTAATAATCATAGTAATATATGTATGCAATCAATCTTTTATATATGTAT
>JAOQMS010101576.1:3794-18369 GCA_027563885.1 Erythroxylum longipes | reverse complement strand
GGAGTATTGTAGTGATCGCACGTAGCGCTCCCTCATCTTAGGATATGTATCGGAATGACCTACGGGCGTCCCGGTGCATACCCTAGGGTAATGGGGTGTTACAGTGTTTAAGTCCATATGGGCGTGTCTAACCTGAAATGTCATCATTCAACTAACATATGGCTACAAAAGCTTACACGTTCATCCATTCGGTCGTGTACACCATTGACATGAGCATGTGCAACCTAGACACAAATGTGTCCTTTAGAAACATCTTCCAATCATTAGTTTCCACCTTAAATTTGCCTTATCTTTTTCCTTTTAATCAATGAAGACAACTAACACTTTTAGAGCCCAAGTTTAGTTGAATTGGTCTAGAAATTATGTATACAATAGGGTTAGACCAATAACAATCTCCCCATCCAACCTATTTTGAAGGAGAAATTCCCCATGCTAATGATCACTTGAAAGCCATCCCGATGAGCTTACTACAAAGCTTAAGCTTGTTCCCAATAACCACTTGGGTTAGAATATCAGTATCATTCTTTTCTATATGAATCTTCTTTAATTTTATTAGTTACTCTTTAATGATAGATCACAACCACTAATACCTAACATCAATATGCTTGTTGTAAAAATGATGCATTGAATTTTGCTTAAACATAAGGCACTTTGACTATCTAGAAAACCATGTACTCATTTTATTCCACATCCAACTCTTGAAGAAACCACTTTAACCAAAGAATCTCCTTACCTGCTTCTATGACTTCAATATATTTCACCTTAATAGTATGCTACACACTTCTGCAACTTAGATTACTAAAAAATGGCTTACGTAGTAAATTTAAATAAGTAATCTAAGGTCAATTTTTGTTATCGAGATCACTAGTCACGTTCTCATCAGTATACCCTTCTAGAATTTATTTATTAACTCCAAAATGCAAACACAATATAAAAATTCCCCGTAAATACTTAAAAATACACTTCACTGTTTCCTATTGTACCTTTCCCATATTTGTTAAAAATTTGCCCACCAACCCAATAACATGTGTAATCTAGTTTAGTGCATACTATAACATATATTGGGATGCAATAGTAAAGGAATATGAAATTAAAGACAAATTATTTTTCTTCTTTTAGGTTGCAGGATAAGATCTCTTGATCAACTTAAAATAAGATGCTATTGGCATGTTATATATTGAACTTCTTAAGTACCCCTATTCATTATACTTTTCTTATAAAAACTATAACTTTTTGACCTTCTTGTCATAAATGATCTCGATGCCTAAAATATATTTTATAGGGCCCAAATATTTAATGTCAAAGGATTTAGACAAGTCCTCCTTTTATCAACAAATTATAGGGGCATCTTTTTCTTCAATCAACTTATCATCTATATTTTAAAGAAGGATGATGAAGTTACCAGAAAGAAATTTTCTAAAGTACACATAAGGATAAAAAATGTTCACTTATAATCATTTCTTGTCATAAATGAATTAAATTTCTTATACCACCACCTTGGTGCCTATTTAAGCCTATAAAGACTCTTCTTTAAATTGCACACTAAGTCCTCTTTTTCTTTGACTTTGAGCCCTTATAGCTAGTCCATATATATCTCCTCATCCAAGTCACCATATAAGAACGTAGTTTTCACATCAAGCTCTTCAAGTTCTAGATCTATACTTGCAACTACACATAAAAAAGTATGTATAAACGTCATCTTAACCATAGGTGAAAATTTTCAATAAAATCAATACCTTTTTTTGATTGTATCCCTTTACCACTAGTCTCGTCTTATATTTCACTAGTTTGTTACTATCTTTTTTTAGGTTAAGTACCCATATATTCTTCAATACCTTTTTATTTTTTGGAAGCTTCACTAATTTGTAAATCTCATTCTTATCAATAAATATATCTCCTTTTGAATTGTGACGAGTTAAGATTCTTTATCTTTGATTGACTAAACTTTTTGAAAATTCTCTATCTCCCCCTCAATACTCATTAAGAGATATTCAAACTTGTGTATCTAGTTGAAGGTTTCTTCTCTCTAGTTGACCTTTGAAGTTGGACATATTTTAACACTTGAGCAAGTTACTCCCCCTACTTATGATGCTCATAGATCTCTTCTATATCATCCATAAGATGTAGCTCATACGACTCATCTCCATTTTTTTGCATCTAATCATTATTATCCTATGTTAGCTTTTATACTTGTCCTTCCTAACTTGTAAGTTGATTAACGAAAGTATGAACAAAGGTAATATCTACATTACTGGAAGTAATCTTGTCTTCTTTGATGAGATCTGCATCCATCTTATACTCTTAGAAGATTATGTTCATGCTTCTAACAACCTTCTTGTTTTCATTGTAAATCCTATAGCTATAATCCTTTTCACCATATCTAAAAAACATGTGAGGAGTAGTTTTGAAATCCAGCTTTTATCTCTACTCTTTTGGCACATACTTGAAGGCTTTACATCCGAACAACCTCAGATGCATATAAGTTTGATCCTTCCATTTCACACTCTTTTAAGAATATCAAAATCCAAAAGGACTAAAGGAGTTATGTTGATTAATTATATTATACTTTGGACTACCTAACCCTAAAAGGACTTTTATATTATAGTTTGCACTACCTGACCCTAAAAGGACTTCTGTAGATTGGACATTTAGAGTATGCATTAAAACCTATCTGTGATGATTTTATTCATCCTCTCGACAATAACATTATGTCGTGGGGTAATATGTTCTGTCTTTGCATATCTAATGCTATATCTTGCACAGTAGTCCTTAAAATTTTTGGAGGTTTATTAATGTCTATTGTCAGTTCGAAGACATTTTAATTTTCTCTCTGTATGCCTTTCCACTATAATATGACATTTTTTAAAGGTCTCTAACACGTAGTTTTTTGTTTTCAACATAAAGACCTAATTCTTACAAGTAACATCATCAATGAAAGTAACGAAGTGCTTGTAAACTCTTGAGGACTACTCCTTAATAGGACAAAACATTAAAGTGCGCTAATTTTAACTAAGTCGCCCTTCTAGTAGACCTTTACTAGAAAAATACTCGATGTTGCTTTCCAACCCTATATTGATCATAGAGGTTGAGATAAATATTGGTTTTTGCAAGAATAAGTGATTTTCCAACCAACAATTTGATCCCCTTCTCACTAACATATCCTAATATTTAGTGTTAGAAATTTAAAGAAGTATTCTCTTCAACAATATGTAGTTCTCTAGCACACAAATTCAAGTGTGTCTTATATAGGGTGTACTATAATCCACTATGAAAACTTTGAATGATCCTTTAGTTAGCTTGCACTTACCATCCCAAAAAGTATATAGATATACTTTTTGGTCATTCACATAAAAAATAACAAAATTAGACATAAGCTATAAATGTACCTTTTTCCTTTTAAGGTTAATATGTACTTAAAAATAGTCTGAACTTGATTGTCACCCATGCTGACAATGCTAGCAGAGCTCTGATTTCCCATCTTCACACCTCCAAAATCACCTCTCCCATAACTGATGAAGCATTCCCTCTTTGGAACACAATGGTAGGAAGCCCCTATATCAATAGGCCATACAAAATCTAAGTGATTTATATGGAGATACTCAATCGTCATAAAAATCAATGATGCCTCATCATCTGTTCTTAATAATGTTGTTATAGTGTTATTTTTGTCTCCATCTTTTTGGTTACCTTACTTCATCTGGTCTCTCTTGTACTTATAATAGAACTTTATATGACTAGGTTTGGTGCAATAATGACATGTCTTAGTCTCCTTGCCATCTTTAAACTTAGAGCGATTCTTAGACTTGCCTTGCCATTTGGAACCTATACTCCTACTTCTTCCTTTATTCTCTACCATAAGAGCCTGTTGTTGACACCAATTTCCTTTCTCTTATTCTCTTGATTAAACATTCTATCTGTGATTACACACCATTTAGAGCAGAGTTGCTAATAGTAATAACCAAAGTTTTCTAACTATTTTGCAAGGAGCTCAACATAAACAAAGCTTGTAGCTCACCACCAAGGATGATCTTCATGGTGGTTAGCATATTAATGTTATCCAAAAAATCACTCATATTCTTTACGACTAACTTTCCATTCTTCGACTTCAAGTTTACAAGATTAAGTTTACAAGATTTCTGATCAAGGGGACCTTATTATGAGCAATTTTCCTCTCATAAAAACCCTTTGATTTCTTCCATAGTCTGAAAGGATCAAACTCTAGGGATACGCGGTCAAATATATTGATATCAATACATTGTCTAATTCTTCCCAAAGTTCTCTTCATCTTTTTTCACTTTTTTTCCTGTCGTCTTCTTTGGTTTAAACGGGACATCGTCTTTTATACTTTTGTCCAAATCAATAGATCATAGAGATCTTTTACAATATAAGAGATCTTCCATTATAGTTCTCCAAATTGAGTAATTGGTTTATGTTAACTTAACCATAAGGCTATTGCGACTCCCTATATCTGAGGCTCGAAACAATAACAACCATAAGATCAACAAGAACACTTAACCAATAAGAAACTAATAACATGATATCGATGAAAGAAAGATAAATTGAACATAAGATTTTAATGCGAAAAAGCCTTAAGTGTACAGATAAAAATGATGGAAAAAGCTTATAAGATATCTACTAAATCAAATAGTGACATATAAGCATTTAAAGTTTCAAGCTATTAACTCTAACCCTAGAACACCTCATGAAAATAGAAAAACTACATATAATCTCCCTTCTAGCTTTATAATTGAGTAAAAAGTGACTCTCTCTCTCTCTCTCATACACACACACACACACACACCCAAACTAATCCTTGAAATCAAACTCTGATAAAACTATAGTTGAAGAATGCTACTTGGACTACAAAACTCTTCTTTCTTCATGTATTTATGTCTTACATAACTTCTATCTCTTATCATTCCTTTTAAATTTGAAAAAGAAAAGATTTATATATAGCACGCAATTGCCCACATGTCTCGATATCGCAAAGACACACGATTCCAATAACTTAGTTGATGGACACGACACCAACAACCCTGCCATTTTTGACTCCATAAGGGCTTGTTTGACCTTAAGTGTCATTATTCAACGTGTACATGATTATAGAAGCTTACACATTCATTCACACGATCATGTCAACCATTGACACAAGTTGTGTGGAACTTAGGCTTAGTGTGATTGGTCTAATAAATATGTCTAAAATGAGGTTGAACCAATAGCAATAACAACATACCAAATTTTTTACATTTAATGGGAATGTACCACCATCCATAGGAATTTTTTATGGCTACAGGAAAATCTTGATGAGGATTACGATCATAAGGAGAAGCAACTCAAAACGAATAGAGCAATAACTAAAATATATTGAAACTTCCCATTGCCTTGAAAAATTGTAACTTTGTTGAAACTTATTGTCTAATTAAGGGATGACAAGTGTTTGCTGGAAACTAGCACTTTACAGAAGGCAATAATTGAATGGGTCTATATTATGGCTAGTGGTGGATTGCAAGTCCCCAGTCGTTCTGTTTATTTAAAAGCTTAGAAGACGCGCGTAAAAATACTAAATTAATCATTTGACAGAAAGAACAGTAGAAGATCAGTTGATATTATTTGTATGTAATTATTTATCACATTGAACCTTTTAATGTTCAGGCATTGATGAGATAGGAAGAGTTTGGTATTAAAGACTGCCCGTCCAATAGGAAAACGAGATTATTAGTTCCAATCATTATCGCCTTCTCCGATAAACAATCAAAAATAAAAGTTGTTTTAATTTTCTAATAAAGAGAAATGGAGTGTTGAACCCCTAATCTGATTTGTTTAATACAGAAAATGACACACCCAATTATTTAATGGATGCCACGGAATAATGGCAAGTATGGCTGCCACCCGTTGGCAACTAAGTGAATGATACTTATCAACCGTTACTCACATATTCTTTATTATCCACCATGCTTGATGAATTCGAGGAATAGTTGGTGAAATTTGTTCACCTATTATCTGAATTGAATTAGGTTACATTGCCACTGAAAGATTCTGCCAGTATCCTAATTCTGGTCCTCTTGCAGTCTATGTACTCTGTATTTGGAATAGATTAATCCATTAGCCGTTAATTTGTACCCATCTGACGTCTCGTTTTCTATAATTAATGTTATTTTAAATAAAATAGATATGGAGAGGCATTGGTTTTTTGTTTAATAGAAATATTACCTATTTTACTCGCACATATATTGAAAACAGCGTATAAACATGAGACTAACCAAAACAAAGATGTGTTACCCGACCAAAAATTTAAGACCTTCAATTTGGATGAGAAGTGTGAATCTATTCTCTGTTAATACAATGACATATGGAAGGAGTTATAAAATCAAGCAAACACCAAATAATTAGAAATTTCTATGCCACTTGCCTACTTTCAATATTATAGGAAAGAGATTAAGATTTAGATTTGCATGCGTATTTATATATTTATGTCTCTCCCTTATTATATTATCAAAGAACCATCAATTTTATATGGACATACCCTGCTTTCTCTCATTATATGCGTCCTTTTATCACCTGAAAGAGAAAAGATATTGTCGAAGCCTATCACCAAAAGAACAAAAAGCCATTAGTATAACACATGAATAAACTAGTCTGATCAATCCCATTTTTAGCAATAAAATCACTCACTACAAATAGAGTTACTTAGGTTAATCTGGATTTTAGAATTACAAATACTGTTAAAGTAGCAAACTTTGTGCAGATTGGAAAAGATTTAATTCTCAATAAATTATATGTTGGATACTTTAGATTGAATAGTCATTTTGATCTCACATCATATTTTGTAAAATAAAATTTAATGTGAAACATAGCAATCATATGAACATGGAGCTTGCGTGGGTCGTTGAAATAAGAAGTTTACATCTCATCCACCCTACTTCAAATTTTCGGATTGTAGCTGGAGATAAGATTTTGAAAGAAAAAGAGTACTAACTAAATCATAAACCTTACGTTGAATCTAAATATACCAAGTAAAACAAACATTATATACGTAATATTTATAATAGTAATTACAATTGTTTTTTTATGTTAAAGTCATATTTTTCCAAGTGTTAGATGCCCACTAAGTTCCTGAAAATTTTCAGTTTTTTATGCTATTTATAGCATTCTACATCTAGAGTGAATTATAAAACAATCCATCATCTCTTTTTTTCTTACTATAAAATTTTGACTCTTACCTCATATTTCATATGAGACATTTTAAGTTGTATTCAGATGGTAAAAATAATTATTTATAAATATCTAAACTTTTGTCGATAATTTTTATAAAAATAACCAAATATGATATTTAAATTTTAGAAGTTCAAAGAAAAGATGGAAAAATAGTAAATCAAAAGATTTAATGCATATACATTATATGAGTTTTCAATTTTTTGAAGAAAAATGAGTGAGTGAGAGAGGGAGAGAGAAAGACAGAGAGGTGTCCCACCTAGAGTGAGATTGTCGAACCTAGCTAGCAATGGCTTCCATTTCCTCCTTGCAAGCTTCCTCATCCCTCCTTCTCACTTTTTTTCATATTGTCCTCCTCACAGCTTGCCCTTCTTTGAGCTCCCTTGCTCACTATTACTCGTCTTTAAGAAGCGGGGCAATTTATTTCTTTCTCCTAACTTCTCACTTCTTAACTATCATTTTAAAAAATGTTTTTTCACTCCTATCTACTGTATGGTTTTATCCCATTGTGGGAGCTATGCTTTTTCCCTAATTTTGGATTTAATTAAAAGGCCTCTCTAACTTTAGAGGAATTACCTCTCCTATCCTCAAACCCCTCTACTCTCTATTGTAGCTCCAAATCTCTAAATCCACCTCTTTAGACCCTCACTCCCTCCCAGCCCTATCTTTAACTCATCTAACTAATCCACTTATTCCCACTGCGTCTGCTTCTGTCCATGTCAAGTTATCTTATTCACCTTAAGAGATTCAGTCATCCTCTCAAGTTGACTCTTTTTTGTATCCAAAGTTGAGCTAGAAATAAGTGGTGGAAGACTCCTTTCTTTTAAAACTTCATTTCTTCCTACCAACCATTACCAATGGGACCTCCACCTCTATTAAGGTTCACCAAGAAGGTGAAAATTTATGGTCCTAAAACTTGGTCAGATTTTTTATGTAAAAAGATCTACTTTTCCCTTTTGAACGATTTGGACTCTGAAGAGTTGGAAAAACTTAGACCTTAAAGAGAACATCTTATTTCTATTCACATTCAGCTCATAATCTTCAGCCTTAAAGGTATTAGAAGCTAGTCCTTAGAGAATCACTAACAACTATATCTTTCTACAAATGTGGGAGCATCATGAGGGAGCCTAGATTGATCCTATAAAATGGCCAGCATACTTAAATTCCCATTTGGGTCAACCTATATGACATTCCCCTCAAATACTAGTTGATAATAGGCTTAAGTTACCTAGATAATAGTATAGGGAAACCTATATGCATGGGTGAAATTATAATGGCTTAGAAAATAGTAGAGTATGCAAGATTATGCATGGTGATAGAAATGATGGAAGACTTACCAGAAATCATCCAAATAATGAGATTTGAGTGCCAATAATACTATAGTTAAAGCCTTTATTCTAGTATTGTAAATTTGGATACCAATCCCTATCCATAAAAAAAAAAAAAGAACTAGGTAGTAAATGGGTGGTTATTCAAGAAAGGGGACTTTAAAGAACTAATGGGATATGACTTGCTCCAATAAACCTAATGATAAATACCTGAGTTGAAAGTTAGATAAATACCTGAGTTGGAAGTTAACTTCCCTATTGAACCCCCCTCTCAGTAATGTAGAGAATTACTCATCTTTTGTAACTATGAGCTTTTCCCCTCAAGCTCCCTCTAATATTAAGTAGAAATTCCCTACC
The DNA here is from genome assembly GCA_027563885.1 of Erythroxylum longipes. Lineage (NCBI taxonomy): Eukaryota > Viridiplantae > Streptophyta > Magnoliopsida > Malpighiales > Erythroxylaceae > Erythroxylum > Erythroxylum longipes. The sequence goes on along the minus strand of JAOQMS010101576.1, from coordinate 9,472 downwards.
CAAATTCCTAAGTTAACCATCCTTAGATGTCAACATATAGCCTTAAGCTTTGCTCCAAGCTCTCTCAAACCTTGAACATACTAATCCTTCTTATCAACCTACCTCTTATAATTTTTTGGATGGTCCTTTCACTCCTCTAATGGATATGCCATCTATAACATGTATCTCATCTATGTTGTTGCCCATCAAACCCCTTAACCACAACCTCCCTTCCACCTATCCAGTTTTCTCTATTGTTAATAAAAGAAAATGAACAAGGAAGAAGTTTGCTAATGGCTAAAAGAGACATAACTCTTAATGTCCATTTTATCTTAGAATGCCAGATAACTTAATGGTCTAAAAAAGTAGCAAAAACTTAAACAATGTATTTAAGAAATAAGCTTTTTAATTATAGGTGTTTTGAAAACCAAGTTAATAATGAAAAATGTAATCATCTATATTTTAATAAACATTAAAAATACTCACCATTCATTAGCGCCATCATCTAGGAAAGATAATAGTATCTTTTGATCAATACTTTATGTATATGTCTTTTCCCCAAGCAACTATCCAACTTATACATACAAATGATGGGATTCTATAGGATCGACTTAACTTTATTCTAACTTTTATCTATGGATCCAATATTTGTTTCAATAAGAACATAATTTGGAGCAATCTTAGGGAATTACAATTTTTAAATATCTAAAGTTAAAGGCAATGTGAGTTTTAAGAACTACAGTGGATATTTTTTATGAAAATTTTGAATTTATTAGGCCTTAAAGTTGTTCAAAAAGTTTCCAAAATGTATACCTAATGATACTTTATGCTAGTGACAATTAAGACCTACAAAAGTAAAATTGAAACGTTTTAACAAATACTCAAAGTTTACACATTCCAATAGGTGAGGAGGTATTGCTAGTGTGGAAGTTTCTACTTTGTAAGGTGATTTGCAATCTGATTTGGTATATCAATTAGTTACAAACTACTCCATATGAGTGCTTTTGTCTTGAAAATTTTGATATTTCACTCATCCCATGTAGCCATGACTATTGTTGATAAAGCTATCCAAAAGCATCTCTTACTTGTGCTGTTTTTGTAGTTCAAATGTTGTATATGATCATTATCCAATTTTTCTAGGTTAGCAGCTACAACACATCTACTAAGCAACGCCCTCCAAATCTCTTTAGTGTACAGACATTCAAAGAATAAATGCTCAGTTGTTTCCTCAGTAGCTCTACATAAACAACACCAGTTGGTAAGCAACGTATGTTTGCCAATTATGTTAATGTTTGCAATCTGTCGTTCATATTAATCCAAGTAAACACTAAACAAGGTAGATGGTAAGTAGATAGGATAGCTTTGGTCCAGGATATTTTAAGAAGATGTTTCAATTGTCACCTCTTTGCATATTTTAAAGAATGTGAAGGAAGTCGACATATGAGGTGGAAATCAAATTGAGCATTAGTTAATGAAAATTGGCTTCTTAAATTCTCTTATAGAAGGCATTATTTTGTAGCCCTATGTTCTTAGATCACTACCTTATTATAATCAGTAACTTGCTCTCCCTTTAACAAAAAATACCCCATTTTGTTTCAACAACTATCTTGCTGAGGAAGAGTACTATCAATTAGCTATTAAAAAGGGACTATCACACCACTTTAAGGGTCACAAACTATATATATGCATAAGGAAGCTAGAGATAGTAAAGTAGGAATTGAAACTCCTAAATAAGCTCAATTATAAAAACTCTCACTTGATGATTTCAAATGTTAAAACTCATCTTATCCTGGCTTAACATAACCTTTAATTGAACGTAAACAATGCTTCTCTACTATTAGGAGAAAGGGAGGCTCTGAAAAATTACATAATGGTTATGAAGATACGTAACTCGTTACTAAGATAAAGATCTAGAGTCATATGGATAAAAGGAGTTAAAAATACAAAATTTTCCATATATCCATCATAACTAGGAGGAACAATAATAAGATCATCTCCCTAGTTAAACAAGATGGAGGTTTTGCCACCTTTCAAGAAGATCTGAATAAGAAAGCCTATATTTACTTCAACAACACTTTGGACACCTCAGCATGTTGCTTATCTTCTATTCAAATTCTCCAATCATTCATCACTTATCAATTCTCTCCTTCAAAATTGGATCTCTTATGGAAGGCCTTTATTAAGATAGATGTGGAAATATTGTCTTTAACTTAAAATTAGGTAAGCCCTCAGGACCTATTGGATAGAATGCTCTTTCTTTCTAAAAAGCTTAGCCTTAAATTAAGACCTTAATTAATGATACTGTCCTTGAGTTTTTTGACAAGAAGACAATGCTTAGACAACTAAATAAGATATTTATCACCCTTATTCCTAATATTACAAATCCTACTTCCTTAGTTGATTATATACCAATTTTTTATTAAAATACCCTATCTTAATTCATAGCTTAACTTCTTACTCTAAGATTGAAACAAGTTCTTACTCCTCAGATTGACATCACTCAAGGTGCTTTTGTCCAAGATGGGAAAATAAGGGATAAAACTCCTTGCACAAGAGATTTTAGAAAGCTATAACAAAAACTTTCTTATGAACTATGACATTAAAGTAGATTTTCATAAAGCTTTTGACACTATAAGTTAAAATTTCACCCTTGATATGATTGCAGCTCTCAAGTTCCCTAAGCTATTCATAGAACAGATACATCAATGTATTTCCACTACTTGTTGCTATGTCTTAATCAATGGTGCTCCTACTAAAATACTCAAAGTGGGCAAAGGACTAAGCAAGGGAGTGTTTTTTTTTCTAGTATTTAAGGAGTGTTTCTATGTAGTTTTACTTAAGGTTTTGACATCTTTATCCATTGTAACAAGTCTAAGGCTTCATATAATAGATCTTATATTTGTCTATTGATGCTCATATGATTCCCTATTTCTTCAAAATAGTTTATCCACAAATCTTCACCTATATTAAAATTGAAAGAAGCCTCTTTGTACAAAGGTAGAATCATAGGTTATTCAATATAAAAAGCATTCCTTTTATCTAATAACTCAATCATTTTTTTTCTCTTCACTAACTTGTTATCTTTTGAAACCTCTCTTTCACCCTTTATTAGTATGCTCCTTTATTATTTCCTTCTCCACTATTTTCAAATTAAATTGGTCCTAATAGACCTACTTAGGTGTCAATTGTAGAAGACCAACTGGCTTTTTTTTCCCTTTATAAGGGCATATAGATTCTGAAAGCCAATATATAAAACTCCTCTATTATAGTTCCAAAGCCTTTCTTAAACTATATGATGATCTTTTAAACGTACTACATTAAAATGTTTCTCATTTTATGCTTCGAATAATTAAATAAACCAACACTTATTTATTCACCTTGATCTGCATATATTCATTAAAACATCACAACTTTTAAGGCTTTATACGATTCATAGTAAGCAAAATTAACTTTGATATAGAAGTAGTTTAAGCTATATTATTATAACTTCCTCAATTATTGATCAAACTACATACCTTATTGTGAACATGGCATTTAGTCCATTTTCCTGCTCAAGCTCATCTTCTTTAATTTGAAGATTTAATGCTCTCCTAAGAATATACTCTCTTTCAACAAGACACTGAAGTACACCATCACTAAAATCATCAAATATTGGCATAGATTCCTTTCCAACTAGATCATTTTTACTTTTAGTAGAGGGTTTTTTTAAATCTTTATAATACCAATATTTTTATTCATACTATCTTGACCTCTAGGCTCACTCTTAGGTCCTCATTTAGATTGAACTCCCCTATTAAGCCTAAATCTGACCCTTTCATCCTCAAGAATTAGATAAACTTCATCAAAACTTATATCATCATTCTCTTCATTAACTTTTAATGGAGGTGCTAGATTGTGTAAACTAAGCCTGCTTAATTAGGAATTTGAAGATCTTGTTACCTTTTTTGTTTCTTAAATTGATGGGATTACCTTAAATACTTATATTTCACCTTCTTATGATTCATTTTAAATATTGGGAAAAGAGCATGTATTCCTTTTCTTCCTTCAACATTGAAGTTTACCTTTATTATAAGCCATATTTTAAAGCTATAAGAAAAGTTACTGATGAAAAATTCTTCACTTGCTCTCTTATATATGTACTCTTTAAAATGTCAAACCATTCATATTTCACTTTTACTTTTCTCAATGCTAATCTCACACTCTTACCTTTTACAAGACTAATGATAATTCAATTAACCTAGATTTGATAATTTTCCATATGAAAATTCTAGTTGAATTATTTTATTATGGAAAGAACAAAGATTTTTTTATGTCACTATATGAAAATTCTAACGTGAAAGAATTGAAGCACGTACTTAAACGATAAATTTCATAAATAATACGTAAAGATAATCAAACACTAAACAAAACAATGAAGGATTGTTTTTTAATTTAAGGACAAAAGAAAGTGTAATAGAAAAAAAATAAGAAGTCATAATGATTATGAAATTTTTAGTTAGAGAAATAGATTAGAATTTAAATAAGATGAAAGGATAACCATACATGATTTAAACTAATCTCTTATAGTAAGCAACGTGAATCTACCTAGGATTAAAACTTAAAGAACTTATAAAGAATTGTGAACCATAACAAGAAAGTTAAATTAGATATAAGGAAAAAAATTGTTAATTATAATGAATCAAATAACTAAATTTATTGCCATATAGAAAGAATTCTTTGACAATTTTGAAGATCATTAAAAAAATTGTCTCTCAATAAACTTATATGTTAAAAAAATAACTAAAACTATATAGAGGCAATATGCCTATATTAGGAAGTTAGCACATTTGTGGGTGTTGTATGAAAGTTTTTCTTTAAAACAATGAAACATGCCTATACGTAATTAACATTGGATATATTATCTAATTTTAAGCTTACTAGCATGCACGATGGGGTAAGGAGAATGAAATTCAATTTTAGAATAGTGGGCAAGGATTAAAGATCCTAATGAATGATTTTAAGGTGCAATGTAGTTCTTATACACTTGAACAGGTAGAAGAAGAATCATATAAAACTTTCAAAGTTAATTTTCCTAGTGAGAAGCACCTCAAAACTCAAAGAAGTTTTCAGGACTCTATCTTAAGGGGAGGTCCTAGGTATGACCCTACTAGGACCAAGAGTACCTGCATAGTCTCTCTGGCCTTAAACTATTTACTCTCTCATATAATCTTATAGGGGAAGGAGATTACCACTGCAGTTACTCTTAAAGACCTCTTCTACCAATAGGGTATAGTGGAACATCAACTATACAACCTACAATACTGTTTTACATTATATTTTAAGTAGATAATTGATAAAAGAAAAGAGGCATTTACGGTATATAAATACTTAATGATGCTTGCAAAGAACATAGGTGCATTTTCCACTATACAATGATTGACACTAGGATGAGGTATATTCACCATAGACCTTGAGATGATATGGTGTATAGGATTGATTAAGAAGATTGTAGGAGCATATGTTGTTATACTAATAAAGGGAGACAATCTTAGTGGTGATGCACCTATAAAGGAAGCTTATAAGCTAAAGTTACGAACAATTGGTGAGTAGTAATAGGTAGGATTTTAGGTAGCCAAAATAGAAATAATAGTTTCAAAGTTTAAAAGAAATAATAGGGCATGATAGGGGTGTGGTTATTAGCATATTTCTAGCATATATGA